>JASANE010010671.1:0-32659 GCA_030248225.1 Trileptium ribeirensis
CATTTATATTTCACATTACGACTATAATATTTAGGGACGAATTGATTGACACACAACCAAAATATATTCTTAAAGTTGTTCCACCTTTCATCAACTGTAGCTGAATTTACTAACATAGCATCCCAATTAATTTGCTGAAAGAATTCCCGCATGTGAAGTAGATTTGCGTGGCAAAAATTAAACCGTATCGTATTATGATTCATGGAAGAATCTACAAGGAAGGGCCCAATGAAGCCTTCAACTTGATATTGATCAGTACCAGTGAAAGGACTAGAAACATTAATCAAATATAGAAAGTTTACGTCATTACGGAAACATACATCTAATATATGGCCTGAACTGTGAGTGGGGTCAAGTACCAATTGTGACAAACCTAACTCTGCCATTATATAGTAGATTTCATATTCGGCTTTAGGCATCGAACCAGGATCTCCGTTATTCCAATCTATAAGTGTTAGATTAAAATGTGGAACTCTCCTCCTACAACAACTGTGAGTTCATTTTTACTAATATATTGATCTAAGAAATTACATAATTTTGAAACCGACTCATTTTTATTTGGAGTTGGGCTACTGTACAGAGCGGTAAGTCACAATAATAAGACCTGTTTTAAAAAACGTTAACCACTAATGTTTCGAAATAAGGGTTTGCGACAGTTCATACTACTTGATAATCAAAGTTTTTTGGGTATAAGTAACAATACACCACCGCTGCCAACATTTGAGCATCTATCACATCTTACAATTTCATGCGAATCAATACAATCAAAGAAATCTAAATCACTAGCGCGTAGCCATGATTCAATTATAACAAAGAATGATTTATGCAACTCGCTACAAATAAAATAAAGATCACACAATTTCGAACGAATGGATCTAGCATTACGGCTCACCAAGTGCACAAATAAGCCATGAACTGTTGGTACTACTAGTTTTCTGACACATTACGTTGCGAAGTGCGCATATACCTTTTAACAATTTTCTCGTTACGAATTATCAGTTCCAATTCTCGTTCTCGTCGTTTGTGACAATTCGCGCCGAAGGTCATTGCCATTTTCCCGTTCCCGGTAGCACGAATGGTTTGGAAACTAGTAAGGCGTATTTGTTGTCGAGTAACCATGGACGGTTGAAAGATTACCTTCATAATTCGAGGACGCGTACCCTTTGGACAACCTACCCGAAACGTTGATGTAACAGCATTTTTATCGATCCCAAATTCATTTAAATACTTGCTAATAATTTCAGGGTCAGATTTAAGTTGTCTAACAGGCTCGTTCGGATATTGTTCGGCAAGGTCAACTATAACGAGATTAGATTTCTTATCTTTCTTTTCAAATAACTCGTTAATATATTCCAAAGCAGCTGCTTTCATAGCTGCATCAGTTTCAATTTGAATAATTTTTGTGAGAAGCGACTCATATATTTCTGCTGGGGCTGAAAGTGCTGATACCGCTATTACAGGCTCCGTGTATCGCCAAAGTGTACCAGATGGGCTAAGTTTTCGCAGCTCGGCCTCATCACCCGAAGATAAATTAGGTAAACATAGTTCACAATAACAAATGCAAAAATAACGGTAATTACTTCATTTTAATATAAAAAATTGTATTTGCAATATTCAACGCAGAGGATCCAGGTGAACTGTTCACTCATGAAATGCACATAGCGCAAAACCCACCGCAACATGCCTAAATGCTTAACATGCGTGAGCTTCGAGTATCATTCTCTTCAGTAATAAATCTCAAACTCTTGCTTACATCAATCAATCTACGAAATTTCTTATAAAAATCATATCTCGTTTGAAAACTACCACATGTATTCCAAATACATTTGTGTTCTACTAAAATCAAGAATTGATTTAAAATCGTCAGCAGCAGCAGCAAACAGTGTCTATCAAAAAATTGGCTAGCATTCTTTGTGGTCAGTCATAATATATTATTGTTCTCAAATTTATAATACGCTATATTGTATAAAAACGATAATATTTATTGTCTGCTTGACTAATAATTTTATACTTTAGGTAAATCCTAAAAATACAACCTAACCAGCTTAGCTTATATAAAACTTTTTTGCTAGTACTTCTTAGTTATTAGTTGAGTCTATGCTAGGAAACCACCTTGTATGTACTGCACATTTTAAGAAACAATAAATTTGGCCAAATTGGCGTTATAAAATAGCTTAGCAAAATATCATTTGCAATTTTGAATGAAATTTAGCCTAATTTTGCGTAACATTAAGTTTTATATACTCTAGCTTAATACTTTATCGTATATCAAATTATAGACCCTGACAGTATTGCAATAATATATCCTGGCAATAGTAAAACAGCGAATAACCATAAATGTTCAAATAGACACTGATTTTTAGGAATATGTCCCGATGGTTTCGTCGTAAAACCGTCAGGATGCTTCAAGGCGCTAAAGAATTCGGGTTGGAACTATGTTGAATCGATGCAAGCTTGCAAAGATCTTCATGTGAACGCTAAATTACCGGTATATCGTGACACAACTGGTCGCGAAGATCTCCTACAAGTTATGAAGGACAGCTATATGAGTACAGTCATGCTTTCAGCTACGGACGAAGTTACAGAAGGAACATTTTTATTAATGTCCCGTGACGGTACCCAATGCAAAGCGCCACTAATTGATTGGTCGTGGAACGAAAATGATGGAACTGCCGAAAATTGCCTCAAATTAGGCACCAGCTATTATACCGGGTATATCAAGGATTTTGCTTGCACTGATACAGGTGCAGGAACCATATGTCATATCGCAAACTATGATATATGCCGTAAGTACAGTTTTGGCGACTCGTGTTCATCTTTATTTATAATATCATAAGAATAACACGTTGATATTTTTAAATTTTAAATTATTTAAAGTAATTTGATATTTATCGCAATTTCACCATATTTTATCGAAACAGAGATTACGATATTTATATAATACGTTTGTAATAACGGTACGCAGCTGCATGGCGCGACTTCCTAACAGCATGCTTATGCGACCCCGGCTATCATAACCTCAAGGGTGGACCATAAATTTTGCAATTTTGACACTTTCTTCGGTCAGACCCAAGAAGCTTATGGAGCTTAGCAAGTCGCAGGCGAACTTCACGAGGTGTGTTCGGATCCCGCCCGATTGGTTGCGCATGTGTCTAGTAATTGGTATGATTACTGAGGTCCCCCAGGGGGTTCGGCGCCGACACCTGCTCACAGGTCATGATGCAAAACGGATGTTCCCTATCCTGACCTCACTTGAAAGCAGTTTGATTCGTTATTATGCTGCGTTTACGTTATAAGTTGCCCGCCATGTGGAAGTTTTGTCTACGTACAGCCTGCGTAACACCGTTAACAACACACCAACATTGTATTCTAAGCAGTTTTATATGGTGTTTCAGACACCATCAACATATATGTATGGTGTCATGGACACCGTAAACTTCTGGCTAGCATTGATGAAAGTCCTTTGGAAAGGCGCCTTGTTGTTTTTTCGTTGCGTTGAGTTTATACAATGCAAGCTTTATCCATGCGCTTCCTGGGCAAAACTTTAAACGGCATGGTTTATGGGATACAATGAATTAACGTAAATATTTTCAAATTTGACTTAGCTAATTTTCCCGCCTTTTTTAAACTACTGTTCAATTATAGGGTGTCGAGGACACCATAATGTAATGTACACGGTGTCCGCGACACCATTGCTTGTGCTGAATAGTATAGCCTTCCGAATGCCATGCACTATGGTATGGTCGTGATCACACCGTGACAAATCTTCCACATGGCGGGCGTTTTATATATAACGTAAATGCCGCATTATCAAAAGGTAGGTCTTAACATATGTTTGATTTTAGTGTAAATTTGACTCAATCTCAATCAGTTACGGCTCTAGTCTTAGTTATTTGTTGTAGCTTATGTGGTCCCCACACTGGCTCCGACAATCCCTGAGAGTTTAGCGTCGAAACGCTCTAGCCACTGATGTATAGAATGTAATTATTTACTTTAAACGCCGCGTATTGCCTAGTAAATTTTTATATCGCAATTCGCATGTATTGTTTCTGTGAGTGATCATTATCAGTTACTTGGAGTCCTCTCGCAACACTTCCATCACTTTAAGATACTGAATTAAGACTTAAAGTAAGCCGTACACGCTAGAGCTTGGGATCTTTGGCTCGCAAGCCGCAGCGCGGAGAACCTACTAGTCCAAGGGGACGATCGTATCACGCTTTCGAATTGAATAACACGGGAACGCCATGATTGCTTTCCCAGATTTTATTTAAACACTATGTACAAAGAAAATGAATGAGAATAATATGGACATGACAAGCTCTCAGCACTAGTATTGGGTGCTGAGTAAAATTCCGAGTTCGGCACGGCTATGCACAAGGACCCAGACTAAAACCCGAAAAGAGAGTAAAAGCGACTACGATCCCAGCTAGGCGGGTGTCGGACATCATTGCCTCCGAGATTCCCAATTTTAGCAACTTTCAAGCTCAGCTACGGGATCAGAAACACGCTCCGAAATGCTTCGGAATTTGCTCAATGTAACGCGCGGCGCTACCACTTTTCAAAAAGACCACGGGACAGGCGTCCCAAGCTGTAAGGGTTGAAAGGGGATATCCAATCAGGGACATACGAGCGCACCCCAGGAACGAAACTAAATGTGAGATTCAAAATATTCACAATGCACAGGTCAGTTGAGGCCCAAAATATTAACGCTTTACACATAAAATAAATATACTGCGAATATGGTACAGCTCACTGTATGGTTATTGCTATTCAATAAAATGCGGACCGATCAATGGATGGTAATAACATTAAGTCGGGCATGACACAGATAAACGTATTATTATTGTTATTATCGCAAGCGTTAAATCGAATATGAGCCAGGCCCTTGCGTGGTTACATAAACCTAGTCACTAATTACACTTTGCGATTCCAACAAACCTCGCGTAAAGGTTCCTAAACTGACTTACCTACCTGCCCGCCAATCGGGGCGAGTCATATTGTAATCTTCGCCTATGATTACTTGGATGGCTGACCGATCATATATGAAATATAACTATTGCAGAGTATGAAGTCGGAACAACTTAATACTTTTTGGTCGGGTGGGTCATGCCTGGTTTAAGGTACGCTCTATGTTAACGCGACCACTAGTTATGACTTACAAACCGATGTTTTCAAGTATCCGTGATCATTCAATCACTTGTATTGCACGGACACAGAAGCGATGCTGGGCCAATTGCGAACGCGGCAATCCCAATAATGTTTATAAATTTTCCGATGCGGCGGCCTTTTCTAAATGGCGAAACTACTGGGCGCGGCATTGATCCTGTCTCGGCGCCTTATACACTTTTATATCCTGAAGGTTTAACGTCGTATTCTATACCCGTCGTTAAGATTTGTTTACAAGTCACCGGTACATTAGTTCCGTAGGCCTACACTCTTCACTCGCTATTTTCCCATTGCACAGGCGGTACCACCGAGTGGATCGATTTATAATGACTGAAAGCTACTGTTGTCTGTCTGACTCTAGTTCACAAAATTCGCCCTAGGTCGGTATTATTCTGCGGCAGCTATTTAGATCTCAGACGGTTTTATTGTAAGCCAAGAAATGTCACTCTATGTTCCTACTCGGGAGGGCGTAAACTATTCGTCCTCTCGTCCCCGTGCTATTTAGCTTCTGTACGACGGTAAGGATCTCGTAGCTCGGGTCTCCGAGCAGTTAGG
Organism: Trileptium ribeirensis; assembly: GCA_030248225.1. Taxonomy (NCBI): domain Eukaryota; kingdom Metazoa; phylum Nematoda; class Enoplea; order Enoplida; family Thoracostomopsidae; genus Trileptium; species Trileptium ribeirensis. The sequence continues at coordinate 5,722 of JASANE010010671.1, forward strand.
CTAAAATTTTGACTATGACTATTGCTTAAGTTGGTCATTTATTCCAAAGGGAACTCTAAATCCAACGCTCAAGCGCTGGTCCATGAGGCAGTATTTACGTGAACTTAGGAAAATCTAATGTTGTGTTGTCTAATTAAATAATAACACTGGGCGACTAGTTAAAGCTCTTACGAGCAGATGATGTGGCAAGCACACGACTAAATCTTTAGGCCAGAATGCGGCTGTAGCTTATGCGCATTTGGGGGAGATGTCGATGCTAGGGCTATGGCTAAGTCGAATATGATGTTCTCGGTGAATTTGAGTTAATTACTCGGCCGATCCAAAATTGTAACTCTTAGTACAATATCCTATAAAACTTAAAAGCTGAACGCTCGATCCCAGAAAGTTGGAACACGGTACACACTGAACCTTTCGCCAGATCTATTTTACCGAATTTGAGTACGAAACTCTTGATAACGTTAGCTCCGCTTACCCTAAGACATCTGAATGTGGAACGTGACCTTGTTTCAACCCTAGCAATCCTATAAAGCTTCGATGCACAGCCGACAATAGTAAGAACAATCATGTACCACTCCAGTCACTTCACACACTCCAGGTTCACACTCGCCTAGCAATGCACATATCTATTACTCGACATCGCCGGTCTTATTTCACAAGGTCAGGCGCCGTGCGGGGTATCATGTAAAGTGATTAGTTTTCGGCGTGGTTTATGTGGTGGGGGGAGGCGCAGCGATGCACTAGTGTCCTCGATTTCTTCGGACGTTGCTTTGAATTTTCCATTGGTTCTGTTACAGGAGAGTGGTTTATACCCCGATGGCTAGGAGAACAGGGTTAATGAAAAATAATTGTTTTGATCTTGCCCATAGATTAGCCAAGAAGCCAGCGAGCGATGTAGGTGGACCATGGGAACCCTTGGCGCTTGCGTTGTATGAACGCGTCCTACGCACAACACTCTCTAGTATTCAGCAAGTCATAGTATAGCCGTAAAATCTTTTTCAAGAACTGCATGAACCCATGTTTAACAAGGAGACAGAGGAAATGTAAAATCCTTCGATCGGTCAGCACTGTTACCCGTTAAAACTGCCGAATGTAAGACATGGAGCAAGCTTTCAAATTGTTCGGTGCTCGCACGACATGGGCTAATATGGTCACACAAAGCAATGTATATACGGGGCATGAAGCCATGCATATTTCATCATACAAAATTAGTAACAAGCGGTTAGAGAACAATGAGCTCGGCTTTTGAAATCAATTCCAGCCATCACAAAGCACAAACAAATGGTTGCAACAAAGCAAGATTCCCTAGGCTCAAGTCGTTTCGGTCCTAGAATTTGTTTCCACAATATCAACCCTTGCCAGGGCCCGATCTTCTGCTGATGCGCCGGGCCTGGGTCCCCTAATTTACTTAACTTCATGTAAATTCTTGACAAATGTAAATTTGACTACTTACCCTGAGGACCTTCGCTGGGCCAACAACGGACCAGGGCCATGTTGTTAAGCTCAAAACTCGTTCGACACCAAACGCAGCATATGCGCCGAACCTTCCAGTAAGCTAGAAATTTGGAAACAAGCCAACAAACAAAGAACCCAAAAGCATTACCGAAATTCCACCTATTATTCAATTAATCTAGAAACATTTGACCGTTGTCGTTCAGGGTAAATTCTCGAAGCCTAACGCAACTCAATAAGTCATGTAAAATTGTGAATCTACTGCATCTCAGTGAAATGATTTTAACGTCTCCTAAGACCACGGAGAATCAGAAGAACTTCGGCGATCATTAAATCTCTCCCTAGTCACACAAGTTGGAGCTCGGCCTTATGAACTCAGTTCCAGACAACTCAATTGTGGCAATTCCGGTACAGCAATACGTTATATGTACGTTCTTCGTTCAGTTACGTGCTGCTCGTCAAGGGATTATCTCACTCCCATTACAATGTTTCGTTCAGATAATATTGTTCAAGACAGGACATTTGAATGGCGTAGTCAAAGACAGATTATCTCACTGGCATTACAATGTTTTGTTGTAATAATAGAGTCGTATTATTGCATAAAAATGGTTCAAGTGATGACACTTGATTGAACTGGCCAAAGACAGATTAACTCACTGGCATTACAATGTTTTGTTGTCATAATAGAGTCGTATTATTACAGATAACATGGTTCCAGACTGGACTCTTGGACATTTTGTTGCGGCCCTAACATTTTGTTTCCACATAATTGTGCAAATTATTTCAAAATAATGCATACCCAACAGTCTCATCAAACCATGTAGCTCTGCCCATAATTCAATATTAGTGCCTTTATTCACTATACCATTATTGGTGGTAAAACTTCAGTCGACAGATAAATTGGTGCATGCGTTAAACCGCTTCAATGACAGGCAAAGATTAGATGGGGGGCGAGCACAATTAGTCATATTTGAAAACCTCTTTGCGCGCAGCTACATAATGCTCGAAATTTATCGATAAATATACATTTGTCGCCAAATTGAAAAGACGTCAACTGAAACTTGAAAACAAAATTGTATTTGTGGTAAACTGGCCCAATAAATGGTATTGGACCAGTTCGTTTCAAAATAATAGTTCTCTTGTTTCGACTAAAACAAAATAACATTCAAGTTAACATCGATAAATTTTCAAGCCTAGTGTGCAGCTACCTCCACTAATGATATTTTTAACAAGGCAAATCTTAATAAAAACCTTAACTAAAACTATTTATTTCAACAAACAATATACGAGCGAGCAAAATGCACTAATATTGAATTATGGGCAGAGCTACATGGTTTGATGAGACTGTTGGGTATGCATTATTTTGAAATAATTTGCACAATTATGTGGAAACAAAATGTTAGGGCCGCAACAAAATGTCCAAGAGTCCAGTCTGGAACCATGTTATCTGTAATAATACGACTCTATTATTACAACAAAACATTGTAATGCCAGTGAGATAATCTGTCTTTGGCCAGTTCAATCAAGTGTCATCACTTGAACCATTTTTATGCAATAATACGACTCTATTATTACAACAAAACATTGTAATGCCAGTGAGATAATCTGTCTTTGACTACGCCATTCAAATGTCCTGTCTTGAACAATATTATCTGAACGAAACATTGTAATGGGAGTGAGATAATCCCTTGACCATCAGAGTGTCCTGTCTTGAACTATGTTATCTGCAATAACACATATCCATTATTACAACAAAACAATATAATGCCAATGAGATAATATATCTTTGACCATGTCATTCAAGGATTATGTCTTGGACTATGTTATTTGCAATAATAAGATTCCATTATTACAACAAAACATTGTAATGCAAGTCAGATAATTTGACTTTGACCATCTCATTGAAGTATCATGTCTTGGATCATGTTATTTGCAATAGTACGATTCCACTATTACAACAAAAGTTGTAATGCCAGGGAGATAATCTGTCTTTGACAAATTCAATCAAGTGTCCTGCTTTGAACCATGTTAACTGCTATAATAACTTCATTATTACAACAAGACATAATGTCAGTGAGATAATCTGTGTTTCCTTATTCGATTTTGATCACACTTATAGGGTGTTTGGTAAACTTAGTATACAAATGAAGTAAAGGCCATGGACATAAAGAACTATTAAATCGAAAGCTCTTCAAGCACCATAGTAGAAAATTATTTGTGCAAACAGGATTCCATTCTATAGTTATCTAAACTTCTATGATTTATTGTTCCACAGAATGGTTGTGAACTTCCAGTAAGTTGCCGTTGCCAAAATGATTACATGGTTGATTTCCTTTGTGGATGCTTTGTAGTTCTAGTTACCGGGCCAGATGTCGCTGCACGAGACAAATGCATAAAAGTATAGATGGTTCCTTTAGTTGGAACAGTACAAAGGATCTTGTTAGCGGGTATCCGTCTGGAAATTTATGTGGTATATATTACTGCCACAAAGCATGAGAGTATATGATCAATTTCACATTGCTTTTAGCTACACATAATGGTATTTGGCTTCCGTTTTGGGTTAAAACTAACCTGTCTCACAACGGTCTAAACCCAGCTCACGTTCCCTATTGGTGGGTGAACTATTCAACGCTTGGTGAATTCTGCTTCACAATGATAGGAAGAGCCGACATCGAAGGATCAAAAAGCAACGTCGCTATGGACGCTTGGCTGCCACAAGCCAGTAATCCCTGTGGTAACTTTTATGACACCACTTGCTTGTTACCCTCAAAGTCAATTGGATCGGTGATAGAAAGGTAGGCTACGAGGGTTTATTATGTTTTCCAGGCAATGTTGCAGCTGGTAAAAAATCCACCATTATAAAGCTAGTTGGATTAAGACGGTGTTGAGGTTGATAGATATGATGAAGAATTTCCAAATTTACGACGTAAGTTTAGATTTGGCAGGCTTTCCAGGCCTGAAGAAATTGCATGCCTGCGGCAATAGACAAGACCATAGTTTGGGCAGGCATTGATAGTGCTAAAGCATTTTTGCACGAGGACAACCCAGGGAATACAACGCAGAAATATATATTTTCATATTTTTAAAACTATTTCTTCATTATTAATAATCAGATTCCAACATTTTAAACCCGTTTTGCCAAAAGAACTCACTTCCAGCTTTGTTAAGCAATGCCATCAATGGCGTCAAATTCAAGTGTGGATACTTGACGTACGCAAAATAATTTGAGAAAAATAGCGGAAATCCACTGCGAACAATGCGGCTTCGTTCGTACCCCAGAGTCATATAGGGATGACTGATATTTGCCTGATCCGTTTTCAGCAAACTGACTGTACTTTGGGGCCCATCGCTATCGCTTACACCCAGCGCTCGTACAAACGTCGGAACAAAGCCATAAATTGGCGCCAAATTGTAGCGGACAAATTTGTACATGAATCCGCCACAACGCTGCCTGGCGTCGCATTTCGGACATGGTGGTGACAAGAAAACGCAGTCGTCAAATGCCACTGGAGTGTTAAGTGTCGATACGAAGAGCTCTTCGGGCGGATCAGAAACCTGTGGAAGGACTTGACGACTGAGGCTGTTGTAGAATTCCAGCGCCCACGGAAGTTTTGGCGGAGGTGAGACGATTTCGGTAAAATCTTCAAGTCTCATCGAAACCATGATTGATAGTTGATATGATTCTATTTAGTTGATATAAATATTTCATACGAATGTTTAGAATTTAAATTTAAAATATTGTCTTGTAATTCGTTCATTATATGTATGAAATCGGCTACAATACAGCTAAAATATTTGTGCTTTAAAAATTAGTTAGAACAATAAAAAGAAGCAATATATTATTAAACCGTATAGTAAATCTTAAAAGAATTTTTCAATGTATCCCACTACGAACGAGACAATCATAACGCTCAAAACCAGGGGTAGCTGCGACTGCTAGCTTAAAAATCTGTCGTGATTTTCGCTTGTTTCTAGTCAGCTCTGCTTTGCATCGCACATTAGAGATGAGAATTTAGGCTCTTGGCTCCTCTCTGCTCGGCTCTTGAGCCGAACTGAGTCGGCCATGATGCCTGAAGACCCGAGCCAAGCCATATCATAGAATCTGTTTGTAGGAGCCAAGCAAAGCAGAGTATATCTTGAAAAGCTGCAGTCGCCTGCTTAAGGATCTTTTCCAAAACAAAAAACATAGCTGTAACAGCTGCCAACAGCAAGAACTGCCTCCGCTCTTATTTTAAAAGCTCTAACAGCAACTATTTATAGTTCCCTAACCGCACAAATGATTTCAGTAACAACTTTCATTTCCGCTCAACAGGTGTCTGTCGAATCTGAAACGTGTGACATGGCGCTGCAAATGTGGTGGTTGAAGCATGGCCATACATTTAGACATTTGAACGCTCGATTGTGATGACTTTACAAAAATACAATAACACGAGTTTGAACGAGAAAGGATGAACAACCGTTAATTGCACAGTAAAAATGTCTGAAAAGTAGACAAGCCCTGTTCCAACGAACCATTTATATGTCCATATTTCTTGAATAGCCTTTGTATAATATATGCAATTTTACAATGCTTTAATAAAATGCAGTCACATTCAGAGTTTACTGCGCACGGTTGAGCCCGCGCAATGATACAGGTTTGTCGGTTGGATTTGTAGGTTGTTTCGTTTAGGTAGTGTTAGAACTATACTTTTGCTATCCATAACACTTTGGTACAATGCAGGTTGTGACACCACGCGACAGGAATATATCAGCCTAGCGACAGTCACAACCATCTAAGAAGCACTGTATCTGAGATTAGACTCATAATTAAGGTCTCCAGTCTTAAAAGTGCATTAAACTGAGACGAACTAGCTCGTCTTCAAACAGAAGTCGCCATCGCTAACTAGATGACTGTAAGTCGTTAATCTGGTACAGATGACGATAGGAGGCTAAATTTACCTATAAATCACAGATGTCGATGGGAGAGTAAAGCGTTGTCCTAAAGATCGGATCTTCCAAGCCAAAGCCACCCCTTAAGGGTCCGCACCCCACATCCTTGTAGCTTGGAAATGGACATTTTTGTTTACGAAAAGAACTTCTCCCGAGGCTGTGGGACAAATACTGGCCGATGAACTGATAACAGTCATTAAATTAAAGACACTGCCTGACATCTAAAGGACGATAATCTGGTGACAAGATTATATGGTATTAAAAGTGCTAACACAAACGTTTGTAATATAACAGGCACATATTATGAATAGTTGACATTAAATTATGGCTTCCTTAGCTCAATCCAGCGTTGTTCTGTGTGCTTCCCGTAGGCATGGAAACCGGATTAATTTCAAATTATTTATCTAACACACATTTGGATCTTGTCACTTGTTTCTTCACCACAAGATCGTAGAGCGTTTGTGCACATATATAATTGCCTCCTTTGACTACTTCTAATATTAAATTACCTCTCTTTCAATAATTATAAATAAATAATTCAGATAAAGCCAGAAAGGCAGAGAACTGGCAAATATGTAATTACACTGCAAATTATGTATATGACAGTTTATAGCCTTCATACAGATGAAAAACGATATTGCTGTCAATTATATTATATCAAACGGAATATACGGAGTAAATAGACCACGAATTATAAATTAAAAATTCGCTTAAGTCTTCGCTTAAAAATTTCCGGAAAAGCACAACTTGATTAAATTTCGCAAGTATTACAATACGACACTTTATTTGAAACTAAAGGACCCATGTGAATTTTGAATTGAAAATTGTTATAAAACTTCTGATATTGAAAGAATTGCATATAGAAAAATATAAAAAATGAGGCACACCATTCTATTTATAGTCCACCTAGGCAATTAACAGATTCCGTGCCCTCGCTGTTCGCTATGCCATAAGGAACATGCTTAATAATGTCGCTTCAAGCAAGCGGGGCGAGGACGCAGTTATTTCTCGCCTGCACTGGATGGAAAATCGTCAAGATTTTAGGTTTATCATTCAGTTATAAGCGTCTATCCCATGACAGCGGCTTTAATAGGTGATATATGCCCTAATATTTATGGAAAACTTAAATACAATGCTGAAATTCCGATAGCTGACAATTAACGATTTATGCATGAGTAAACTTAAGCTGCGCCGCTTACCACCCTCTTTTGTCAAAAGCTAATGCGATTCCGTTGTTCACTGAACACAAATTTGATTTTGTATAAAATAACAGAAATTAGTCCGTTTCATATTTCATACATCATAATATGAAAATGTTTGCGAACAAACTGGTGCTGAAGTACTGGGGCTGAATCGCGTTCGCTCATGGCATTATGCATCATTTACAATAAGATGCGTGCGCATGGTCCTAATTATGTCACGCGTTCAATTGGGCTAGCTACTATGTCACGCATACAGTCCAGCTCGTCTATTTAAATTTCGAATAGCTTAGTTAGACTACATTTGTCATCGAGTTTCAAGCCGGACTGTGCTTTTGTCACGAAGCGTTCAGCTGAGCCCTATAACTTAAGCCAGTGACGATTTAGTCCGCGAACATTACGTTTTATTATACGTGTCTAAATAGTGCCCCAAAAGCGGAATACTGCTTAAAGCGTTAATTGTATATATTAAAACAAATATGTAACTTAGTATTAATGTGAAAATACCATAGAACAAATTGCTATTACACTAAGCTCAATACTTAATAAAATTTCTCAATTGGCAGTTCAGCCGGACGCAGAGCCTAGCTAAGCTCCCTGTTTGTCACATTAAGATTAGCTAAGCTACATAAATGTACCATAGCAGTCCAGCTAAGCTATAGTTCATCCGAACTACTTGAGCTGGACGCGTGACATAATTTAGCCCTGGCGCACGCATGTTATCGTAAATGATGCATATGGAACCGAAAAATGTCGAAATTGGATACGGCTATTGAAATCCATGTTTTGTTCTCTGACAACGTTTTGTACGTGGTGTCAAAAGAGAGTGGTTGCCGGCCCATCTTAAGTTTACTTTTGCATTACGATATAAACGGACTACAGAGTACATTATTGGCGAAAGGTGCTACCGAACTAAAAACCAATCGCGAGTCTTAGAAAAAAATTTGTTTCTATCCATAAATGGACAGTGTGTCGATAGGTCATGGGTCGTAGGTCGTTCGGCTCGCGTTTCTCGACGGGCAACTGTAGATTGTGAGCCCGACACAGAGGTACCCAGACAAAGTAAATTTCTCGATTCTGATTCACTTTCTGTCTTTGATAAAATTCCTTTCCATATGCAGTGTGGCGTGACATTACTATCTCTTTTCATTTTAGCTATATAAATAACATTTAGAAAAATTACAAAGTAGCAAGAGTTGAGGTGAAAGTAATTATTGCGTGTTTACAACAGATGAGTGGTTAATGATATTTTTGTTTGTACAGAAAATTAGCATATTCAAAATCGGAGCTAGCTACGGTGATAGTTAAAGTGTTGTAAACGGTTTTTCAGCAGTTGCTAATCATTGCACGATTTGCGTTATCGACTTACGACTGTTTTTTTTCTTATGACTCAATCTCCTGAACAAAATCGGAACTTGCTTGATGAAGATAGAGTTTTAGAATTAATACGGCAATACAGTTCTAAAGGTGCCATTTCCGAACCGAATTTTTCTAAAACAGTGCGTTTGGAATCTAAAGGACTTCAAGTCCAGGCAGATTTACTTTTGGATCTGGATCGGTGTATTGTTCGCATTCAAGGTAGCGTTTCCGAAGAAACAGGGACGGTGGACGGAGATACGATGACTCAGGCTGCGCTTGAAGCCAGGAATTTGATCAAGGCTCGTATTAAAACCCTCAGAATAGCCGATATAGGCGGGTGGAGCGCGGTGCAAAAATACGAAGGCGCATCTGGAATTGGTGACGATGCCGCTGACGCTAAAAAGATTCAAAAAGCCATTGACGAGGCCCGCACAGAATCGAGACGACTCTGGGCCAGAAAAGCCATCACCGCGGAACCGTACCCTACTTCAGCACCGAGAATGCCTCCGGCCATGGCGTCTCGCTACCTGCCGCCGTCCGATCCAAGCGTGGTCGTCGGCTCCTCCGGTAGAAAAATGGCGTCTACTCCGTCCCGCTGGAACCAGCAATGCTATGAATGCAACCGGTTTGGACACTGGAAGCACGAATGCCCTTTCGGACCTACCATTAAATCGACATCCGGTAAGAATGATAGCGGGAGCAAAGACTGATATCGAAAAAGGTGAGTTTTTAAATGTTTCCGGAGAAAAACAGTCTGTTTTTAGTATAAAAGGAAGTTTGAACAGAAATTTTGCAGCCTGGCGGGCTTTACCAGCGCCCAGCTTTGTCCTGGACATGATCGCTCACGGTTTCAGTCTTCCGTTACTGTTTTCTCCGAAGCCAGCTTGGTTGTTAAATAATAAATCGGCTTTTTCGGAAAAGGAATTTGTCCAAGAGAAAATTCTGGAGTTAGTGGAAAACAGCTTCGTTGAAGAAGTATATGTGCCGCCCCGAGTCATAAATCCCCTGTCTGTCACGGTTTCGGCCGGCAAAAAACGGTTCATTTTGGACATGCGATATGTCAATGCATGTCTTAAACCTCCAAAATTCAAGTTAGATGATATTGGTGTTGCTCTTTCGTATTTAGAAAAACGGAGTTTTATGTGCTCTTTTGATCTTAAATCAGGTTATTATCATCTAGATATAAACGAAACTTATCGCACATTTTTTGGTTTCACTTGGTTTCTGAAAGGGAAGCAGCGTTTTTTCGTTTTTACTGTTTTGCCTTTTGGTCTCTCCTTAGGGCCCTACCTTTTTACCAAACTTCTCAGGCCCGTGGTAGCGCATTGGCGAAGCAAGGTATTAAGTGCATGATTTATTTAGATGACGGTTTCATTACCGCGAACACCAGTCCAGCTCTTGCTGCTCAAGCGCATTCTTGCAGACAAGATTTGGAGCGTTTAGGTTTTTTCTTCAATGAAAAATGCGTCTGGTGTCCTACCCAAACATTGAAGTTTCTTGGTTTTGACCTGAATTCACTGGATTTGACGATAGCTGTTCCTCGTTTAAAAGTCGAAAAGCTGCAACAATATCTAAAGCTTTGTTCTAGGGATTTTGTTTGTGCCCGGAAGTTGGCAAAATTGACCTATTGCAATACTCTTTTGTTTGTTTTTTTGGGTTTTCTGTTTTCGTTTAAAATAAAATGAATTATTTTGAAAATGTAATGAAAAAATAATGTATAGTATTTTATTAGTATAGAATTGGCTATTGCAACATTAGTTTGTTCTCAAACAGCGTTTTGTACATCGTGTCAAAAGACGATGGTATGGGGCGCAGCTTTACTCATGCATAACTCTGAGAAGGTATAAAAGTTATTCGTATGAAAAATTACGGATTCTAGAAACAAGTTGGATCCGCCGTACTTTTGAAAATCACAGCCCTGCCATAACTGCGTATAACAGAGTAATAGCACACTTCACAGATATGGTTGCATAGTTACAAATTTTGACATGAATTTGTTTACTAAAGGAATATTTTTTGATTTCTATATCTTTGTGGCAACTCATGCTGTAGGATGCAGAGGTTCAAAAGCCCCGGCCTAAAACCCTCCGAAAGTCTACTAGTAGTGATCAACCATTCCGTCGAGGCCGCCATTATTTATAGTATTTGTTGTATTTAAAAAATGAAACTACTAAACTTTATCAATTGCAGTACTTCGATGTTTCATCTCAAAAACGAAGGCAAAAAGCTCTATTTATAAAGCGCCTTGAGTAAAACATTAAAGAAAAAATCATGTACAACAGGCTGACTGTCCAAATAACAAACACCAATGATTGCGTATATTACATTGTAGGAGCCGAAAGCCTTGTTGTGATTCGAAAAATATTTGAGATAAGATGAAGAGGTCTCGACGCGAAATTTACTGTATGTGAAGAGTGTACAAAGCCAAGTCAAATAATGGCCTAGACTACCACTGTAGGAACCAAAAGTCACGTTACGACGCGAAAAATATTGGATTTTCGTCTAAAATCAAGATGTTACAAAGCCAAATGTACAGTAAGCAGAGTGGCAAAACCAAAAACAAACAATCGCCTAGATTACCGTTGCGGAAATCGAAAGCCATGTTGTGAATCAAGAAATATTGGATTCTCATTTAAACTGATGTAGTCGCAACGGTAAATGCACAAAGGCACGAAAGAGTGTCTAAAATGTACAACAGTTGCTCACATTACCATTATAGAAACCGAAAGCCGTGTTGTGATTCAAAAAATAATGCGTTTCCTTTTATGAAGAAACCGCAATATGAAATGTACAGTAGGTATATTGCCCAAAACAAAGTAAATATACAGTAGACAAGACAGTGTCGAAACAAAAGTCCAACAATTTTTTATGTTACTATTAAAGAACGCGAAAGCCAAATTGTGACTCAAAAAATATTGGGTTTTCCTTTGAGATGAAGAGGCCGCAACGCTAAATACACAGTGGCGAGAGTTTCCAAAACAAAGGCTAATAACCGTCTAGGTTACCGCAGTAGGAGCCGCAATCCGCATTGTGACTCAAAGATAGCTATTGAGTTATTGATATAAGACGACACTTTGGATTTATATAGCCATAAAATTTGAAAAACTTCGCCGCACCCATCCCACATCAATAATATCTATGCTATTTAATTAAAATATTTATTTTATTATATGTATAGTATACCATACATTGATATGATTATTTTGTAACAAATTCATTTAGTGGAACAAACATCTGCTGGATGCGCCCCTCGCTCGTCGGTATCCCAGCTGTACAAAGTGTTTTGCCGATTTATATGTGCTGAAAACAGAAATAGAATCAAAAATAAACGGCCGATCAATCTTGTGTTTTTGTTAGCAATTGTGGTAATATTCTTGTCAAGTGAGAGGACTTCTTCATTTTAAGTCAAAACTCAATATATTTTGAGTTACAACGTGGCTTTTGGTTTCTACAATAGTAACCTAGGTATTTATTGGAGTTTGTTTTAGACACTATGTCTATTGTACTTTTCGCTTTGCGGCTTGGTGATCTAAACGTTGCGAAGTCTAGTTTTGTTGTAGATTATCCACTTTAAAACTAAAGGGCCATAAAATTTGTACCTGAAAAATTAAAACATAAATTATAGGGTCCTGATTGCAACAGGATTATTCAAATGTGCATGCTATTTATATCTAAACCATAAAAATTTCGATTTACGTCGTAATTAGTGTATTATATGACAAGTATCCAAAAAACTGGGTGTACCAAATTTTGTAGCACCCACCAATTTTCAGAGTTACCTGTTCTACAGAGCACCCAAAAATTTTCGGGAGAATTTCTTATACACCTTCAACATTAAAGTTGCTGATCTATTAAGTGTTCGACGCATAGCGCACGTCGGTTCTCGTGTGGGTGTTCGATAGCTTTGTAAGTTTCCTTAAAGACATGAATAAAAACAATGACAAGACTAAATTTCAAACATGCTTAAATGATCAGGAGGTCCCATCCTCTTCAAAATTGGAAGGGTTCGATAATAGTGGGAGGGTCGTAACATTTGCATTTTTATAATGGTAATTTCTAGAATGGTAACGTGATGATGAATTCTCAGTTACCGGTCTTAACGCGCCATCGCTAAAGAACAACACTGCTGATATAACCTTAAACCTTATGTTTCCATAGGGGTAAAGATACACTCTAAGCTATATTTATTAAGGGTAACCTGGGACATCGCATCACATCAATGAATTTAGACTGGTAGATAGATTAAAGCAGATCAAGCCATTAACTTTTAGACTGCGCACGTCATTGAATGGCGATGGAGATAAGGGCACCCCTAAAGATCGGACCCTTCTTCAAGTGAAGTCTATCCTCCCGAAAACCGAACGCAGCGTGCCGAAGGTGCACGGAAAATTTTACCAAAAATAGACAAGAACAGGGTGTAAATTCGCAAAAACGTGAAGAAAATTTTAGCAAACGTGGAAAAATTTTGAGTTACATAAAAAAATTTCTAAAATTTACTCCCCATCCAGCCGACCTACTCCCTCCAATCGACGACGCCACCCCCCACACACCGTAGCCATCTGTCCTTCCCGCAACGATATACATATGATTCCTATCATTCACATATAAATCAAAGACTCACTATTACTTTGCCAGCGCTATGTGCTTTGGAGACCTAACCACTGAGTTAATTAAACTAGGAATTGAAATAATAAAATTCAGTATTTATAGTCTGTGTGTTTAGTAGTCATAGATCATCATTATATAAGCATAAATAATGACATAGTTTTATAACTAATCAGGTATCAAACCATCAAAAAATTATTTAACCATTAAAACAGTTCTTTTGCGTGAATTCGCAATTTATCGCTTAACCGATCAAATATAGAATGCATTGATGCGTTGACAGACGGCAACACTTCATTGCGCTGGAAGTGACAGTCTTTCTATATTCTTCAAGACCCGACGCAGTATTTGAATGCGAATGTGTGCACATAAATGTTGTCGTCGCGGTTCGAGACAGTAGGTTGTGGATACTGTTTTCACCTTTTGTCGGACTGTTAATTATTAGCGTAATTGCATTGCATAAATCCACTGCGATCATGATGTTGTTTAACAAATGCTACATGAAGGTATATAACGCATACAGTATGGTTCAGCACCTTGGAGATTCGTCGGACCACTGTTAGGAGAAAACCTTTTAACATTCCGTGTATAAAAGTTGTCATAATGCCGTCATAAGCACCATATAATCAAGTTCACAAGCTATCAAAGTATAGCCCACAATGATTTAACCCTTTCCTTTTTAAATCAATGCGTAGTCTGTACAATCTTGAACAAACTTTTGCTCCGACCACGGATTAAACACAAATTGCTAGGGTAAATCTTGTACGCTAGTGATTATGCTATTTAGGTGCTGTTGGTTGATTCCTTAACTAATCTCATGACACGACCGCATATGTTACGCACGTACAATTGTTGGAATTGCTCTGTTGTCTTGGGCATTGATTTCGATAATAGAGCACTATGTCCTAGAATGCAATCACGAAGACTCTCCAAGCGGAATCACCTATTCATTTTGTTGGCGGCCCCGAAGCGAAACCACCATGATTGCTGAACGTCATCCACATGTACCGGCTTCATCTGGGAGTGTTTGCGGATTTAGAACACCCAAAAATTTGGTTGTCGTACCACCGGAGGCATAGTCATCCGCAAGTTTTATACTTCTTAGTGTTATTAGCGTCAGCGACTTCGCGAAGTTTAATATTCTGAAATGTTAGACTACAATTGCTCTTCATAAATTCTGCTGCACATTTTTCATAGCGTCAGTGAAATTTCTAAATTTAGTATTATAGTGCTAAAACGTTAAGGACTATGAAGGCCTAAAATTACTATCATATACTGCGGGGCGTGCAGTGTAAGTGTAATGTTATTAAATGCTTTGCCTAAAAGCTTTGAGTTAGCTCATAGGACCGCTTTATGCGGCGTTCACGTTATAATGTCCCCAACCTTTGGAACCTATGTACACCACACAGTGTCAGGCACAGTGTCGACAACAGGGTGTCATAGACACCCCCATGTTTTTTAATAAATTTTTAAAAGGTAGCTAGTTACGCGTATTAGCACTTCTCGACAGCGTCAGGCACACCGTATCTTCTGCAGTTTCATTGATAGTATTCGGAAATATTTGAGCAATGTTCATAGGGAATAGATACAAATATCGTAAATTTAGAAAACACTACACAAGTCAATTGACTGATAAACCACGTTAACTACAGACGGTGTCCGTTATAGTTAATTCGCGCCGAATTGATAGCTAAGGGTGTGTACGACACTGTTAAGAAAAAATGTAGTAGTTAGCGGTGTGTGGTACAGCCTCGGCAATTGATGTACAGTATGGGTGTCACCCTGACTGTCTATACGGTAGGGTCGCGACTATAAGGGGACAAAAGTTCCAAACAGCGGGGACATTATAACGTGAACGCCGCATTAGCTTTAAAATATATGTATTTACACGTATAAAAACTCAATACTCACTCCTGATTTTGCTCTCAAAATTTCCAATTTCCGGTTAAAGTTCAAATAACAGGGACATAAACTAACCTTCTGCCATAACGGCAGGAGTTAGTCCCATCCATCGTTGGTCAACCAACTTCTACCAAAACAACTGTGGTTGCCTTTCCTTACCCTAAGGAATAGCTCAGGCTCTCTGGCAAAACGGATAGAGTAAAACCCTTTTCCCCAGGAGCTCTCAGACGGAACACTTGGAGTAATGCTGGGTACTACTTAGGTAGGCTAGTTCCTATGGGTGCTTTGTAACACCCCATCGTGCACGCTGTGTATCTTTATTGAAATCTATGTACTCATTTTCGCTCTATGCTTGCGTTCACCGAAATTTTGTTTTATTCAACTCAAAATAGCACAAAACTCAAAAGGAAACTAACTAATTTTTAATAGATCAGATTTTAGCGATAAAATCAGAAACGTATTATTTATATATTCAATGTTCAGAATATAACTTTTGATGTCGAAACTTGGGCGGTATTGACTTAACAAAATCGAAATTAACTCAAAAATATTTTAGCCATTCTATTCCGCAAATCGAATAAACAATTCCACACTACCCCTGTCATGGTAGCGGAGTCTTTTGATTTCGCATGATTTATTCAGCTAATTCATTCCCTACTCCGTTGTATTGAGTTTGCGCATTTATTTGCTGAGTTTAGTTTTAATAATTTTTCAAAATATTTCTCCAGTAATAATTTTTCCCATTGTTATAGTTTTCTTGCCATATTTTTTTATTTCCGAATCCATCATGTTCTGGTTGTCTTTCATCAAACTTTTTCAAGTTGAACTTTCATTCCCATAAGTAAATGTCTTCATGAAATGCATTCTTTAATTGTGTCATAGTGCTTATTTAAAAAAACTTCTTTATATATAATCACCTTTGAAATGTTTGCGGTTGGTTTGGGGCTTTATATTGTAAATTTTCTTTTCGTTTGATCAATAGATCTCGTTGTTCAGCGGTCTTTCTATTTCCATAATCCGCATTTGGAGTTGTATAAAATCTTCATTTCTCATTTTGTCAACCCTGTTGATCAATTATAAATAAGAGAAATTAAATATACACGGTATTTTAAATATAACAATCAATTTTATGACATTGTGGCACATATAGTTTCCATTGCAATGTTAAACAATATACTCATACTCTTTATTTCAACCATTTTGGTTTAAACCACTATCCATTTATCGTTATCGTTATACCATCATCAAAGCTGCTTCACACATAAAGTCAACAACGGGCCACCCAATCCGTTTCAAGCATTTGCTTCAATTTTTCGCCATCGCAGGGAGACGGATGTAAACCATCTGATGCAACATATTTACAGTCAGTAAATTCATATTCCAATTTCATCAGCCAAATTGGATGACTTGTTAACAATTCGCTCACAATGCATTGCAAATATGAATTCAAGGCTGTTACTTCCCTTTGAAGTCTACTATGGTCTGACTAGTCAATATCTTCGCGTGGCGAATCGCCAGGTCGTGGAAACAAATCCAAAATAATTCAATATTCGGATACTGTTCGTAATATTCGTTTATGATTCGTAGTGCATTTTTCTACCATTTTCGCAGGATTACGACGTTTTAAGCTACTTTAAGTCTCTCGGCGAAGTTGCCAGTTGTCCGACCATGGTATATCTATTGGTAGTTCCGTTAATATGTATAACTTACGAATGTTTTCGTGTGTCACAGATCCAGTAAGACGAAAAACACTTTGAAAATGAGCTCCACTGAAAACGGTGGAAAATTGACAACTTTTTACTTCTGTTTCTAGCGAATATGTAACAAATAAGGTAACGTTTTCACAGTTTTCATCCCGCATAATACGTCTCAGTTGCATCAGAAGTTTCGCAAGAGCATTTTCAGTTTGGGAAATCATCCAATGTGCATCTGTTTGGAACCATCGACGTCTCCCCAGAGTTTGTCACGGGAATTTGCCTCTATTAATATGTTGTTACCAGTAATTATCCGTTGTTTTCGAAAACATTTATTTTGAATGTATTTGTCGACGAGACACTTGTACATGATATGAAGGTGAACTTGCTTCCACTTTCTGACTTCGCTGCGGGATTTTGCTCTCAGCGGACGCAGTGAGTTTCTTGCATTGTTTGGGATCGATGGTGTCGAAAATCTGGTCTGCGAGTACGGGATCGTTTAGCATAGAGCATTTGTAGTAAACGTATTGTTGTTCAGTTGTTTGAAAATTGCAAGCGTTGATGTGGAACTGGACATATCGCAAAATTGGAAAGCAATTTGCTCGTTGCATGGATTTAAAAGAAGGATTGTCTCTGTTGCATGATCTAAAATAGAAAGATCGGCTTCTTATTAGTTGTTTTGTTGTAGTGTTTTGTTCACACCACCTCACGATTTTCAAACACTGTTATTAGAGTAATTGAGTTTGTTGAACTAGTGTATTTGATGCTACACATTGTTGGTAGAGGTTTTAAAGCAAGGACTTATGGTTGACTACTCAGTAAATATTATATTTCAATGCGTTCTAAGAGTATATAATTACCGGTAGCTTACGCCAGGATGGTTCGGCCTACGTGTTCTACAACTCAAAGGAGCAGCGAAAATTTTCACTTAGATTGCTTAAATACACTTAGTTAAATTTCTTATGTGGTTAAAGTGAACACTACAAGTTTTTGGTATGTTTGAAGTATTATGTTTTGGTTCGCCTGAAGTACGGATAAAGTCTGCAATTTTATGACCACGTGGGAGTGGTATAGACTTGGAGCTTGATTGCAAATAGCTTGATATATTTTCGTATGGCATATGTGCGAAACTGTTTGTTTCGAAAAATCTGACAGAAATGTTGTTTTTGTGTTTACGGTAATGTTGCAGTGGTATATTGTTAGGAATGACTATTACAGCAGGCCATGCTGGATAGTAAAGAGGCTTATCCAGAACAACTGTCTCCTATGTTAACTCTGTTTTATCCGTATACTGAAGCCCGTTTGGTGTCGAAGATTGTATAAGCACTTCTGGTTCGTCATGTTGGTTTTCCTGCAGACCTACGCGCAGAAACACAAGCTTGACTCTGTCAATAGAGACTTTTGTGTGCGTTCATTGATGCGAATAGTTACGGTTTTACGATCACGCAGAGCTATCGTGTATGGACCCAAATAATAATCACTCAACGTAGATTTTAGAGCTTTGTCTAGTAGCCATATGTGTGTTGCAGCGTATCAGTGTATAAAATTTCTCTAGAAAGTTTGTTGTCGGTGTATCCATCGCTGGTTTGGAAAGAACAGCAAATTGCACGGAAAGTTCCATACCTGAGCCATAAACTAATTGCGAGAGACTATAGCCTTGATCATTCAAGGTTGGTTATATCTCTAACAGTGCTAAAGGTAGAGCGTGGTACCAATCACGCTGATTACAGCTGGAGCGCAGACCGTTTTTTAACGTTCGATGAAATCGTTTAATGGCACCATTTGCTGTTGGAGTTCAAGCTGACGTCCGCTTGCGATGTATTCCTAGGCGATGCATGAGTAGGTACCAAACTGCAGAATCACATTGGGTGTGTTGTTCCAAAATGAGTGTGCGCGGTACACCGAATCGGCTAACCCACGATTGCAAAAACGCGTGTACTACAGATTCCGTAGACATGTCGTCTATAGGGACTACTTCTGTCCAACGTGTGAATTGGTCATTTTTTGTGACCGGATATTTATAGCCGTTGGACGGTGTGACCTGCCTGACAATGTCAACATGCACCATGTGGAATGGGGAAGGGCTTGGGATATTCGCAACAGGATTTTAGTGTGGTTTGGAGTTTGGCCAAATTTTGGATTTTTGGCACTCTTCGCAATATTTAGCCCAGATATTTTTATCTCTGCTCACACCTGGCAGAGTACACCGGTCTTTGATCAGCAAGAGAGCTGCACAAGAATTAGGTTGTGATAGGTTATGCACTTGCTGAATGATTTTTTAGCGTAAAATTTTCGATACAAATCATCGAAAAAGTTTGTCACACATGACTGCTGTACCGTTAATTTTCCGCTCAACGAGTGGTTGAGCGGTATTTTTGAAAAATGATTGCAAGTCACTGCCATCAGCTTGCTCGTTCGATAATGAATGTTCGAATTGTACAATGACTGCTTGCACTGAGCATGAGAGGTTGTGTGCAACTATATTCTCAGCGCCAGAGATATGGTGCATAGTGCAGTTGAATTCAGAAATATATGAGAGCCAGTGTGATTGTTGCTGCGTCGGCTTTTTCATGGAAAGTGCATTTAGTAATTGCTTATGATCGGTGATAATACGGAATAAAACACCAAGCACCCAGTTGAAACGCTTAAGACTCATGTAGATTGCCATGAGTTCTCGATCAAAAGCAGATTTACGTGCTTCTGCATCATTCAATTTTCGTGAAAAGAATGCAAATTATTGACTGCAGTTACCTATAATGCGTGAGTAAACTTAAGGTGACCCCGCCAACCATCCTATTCTGTCATTACCGATATCGAAACGCAAACCCTTGTTACGGATAACAGGCTTAATTTCACTCGTTTTTTGGCTAACCGAAAATTGGAAAAATCAAATCAAATGCCAAAAATTAGACCTTGTGTTTGAACAGAATTTTGCGATTTCAGTTTGCAGAAATTTTGTTCCCTAATGTATTATCATTCAAATTTGGATTATACACTGTTCGCGAACAAATTTAATACAAAAGTGACGTCACAATCAAATCGGCAAATTTTCGTTCTTAAACATTTGGGTAATTTTGCTTCAATTTTCGCGAACACAAAATGGTTAGATTTCAATGGCTAGCGCTGTGTTCGCGAGCAGTTTTACGTCGAAATTCAACTGACCAAAAAGCGTTCCGTAACAAATTTTATCCAAAAATACAAAATAGGATGGTTGCCGAGGTTATTTTAAGTTTAGTCGCACATAATCTGATGGAGAACTGCAACTAACGCAGGTTCTGAAGCAATTGTGGTGAGTTCTAAGACTGCGTTTGGGTCAGGGAACGCAAGACATACCGTTTTCTGTAAAACCCTTTTAAGAGATATAAATGCACCAGTTGTAACTTTATCCTACTGTACCTTCGCAGTGCTCTTGATGCTGAGACCGCGTGTTAGTGTTGTAAATGGCGCGACGATTTTGGTAAAAAAAATTTCAACGAAGCGAAGGTAAAATCCTATTGCACATAAGAAATTCTTAAGTTCGCGGATTGCTTTTGGTATGGAAATTTGGTCAATTACGGATACTTTTTCAGACACTAGTCTGAAGCCATCTTTAGGCAACTTACTTCCGACAAAATTGACTTACGTGTAAAAAATTAGAATTTTCTACGTTTGAGCCTTAAGTTGTATTTTGTTAGGCGTTGAAAAAACTTGTTCAAGACGCTGCAGGTGTTCAGTCTTATTCCTACTGGCAATAAAGATGTCATTCAGTGTATGCTTTCGCGAGAAGTGTAGTGCGGCATCAATCAAAATTTGAAAAGGTTGCGCAGCATTCCAGAGGCCAAAGGGCCATACGTTCATGCGTGCAGAGACTAAAATGACTTGCAATAGACGTTTTTCGTTGATCTTCATTCGCTTGGGCTTTTTGATGGAATGTGCTTACCAAATGGAGCTTTGAGAATATGACTGTATTATGTAAACTTATTTGTTATGACTGTGATATCTAGAATTACATAACGGTATTGTTCGGTTCGGTATTGTTTGTTTGTTTAATTGGCGGTAGCACCGCATTGTCGCCACGGATCAGCAGGGTCAGTTATAGGCACCATGTCCAGCGGCGTTGCCTATGGAGACTCTTCGCGGTAAACTATGCTTTCCTTTTCCAGCTTGGCAAAGTTATCCCTAGCTATTTTGAGTTTATTGCGAAAAAGGCGTCGTGGTCTGGAAACAGTTGGAGGACTATAAGTGGTAATGTTATGTTTCACGGGTTGTTCGACTTTGACAGTAATTTTATTTGCACGAAAAAATGTACGAATCGTGACAAAAGGGATTCAACATGTGTTGAAGGAGTAATTGTGCATTGAATTATGTTTGTTTGAGCAGTCGGCCTTCCCGCGTGCTCAATCAGAATCCTGTTTCTACAATCTACTAATAAATTGTGATGTGCCAAAAGATCACGTCCAAGGATTGGTTGCATGACATCTGCTATGAGAAGTTCCATGTGAAGTTTCGGTCTAGCCAGTTGATTTTCAAAATTTAATTGAATTTGGCCAAAAGGTTTGATACGGAAGTATCTCAAAAAACGTAGTTTAACGAAATTTTCCTTATTTTAGTGCTATTTGCTTGAAATGACGAAGCGCTGATAATGGTTATTGATCGCCAAGGCTTTGTTCATTCAGTAATTTTCGTAACCTCTGTTCTGCAGTGTCATAAAAATGATGGATTATTTGGTTTTTAATTTGTTCGAAATTAAGTGAAGCATCTGGGCCTCATTGCTTTAATACAGACAGTGGGCGCAGCGTATTATGTTATTTTTTGTAACAGCTTCTGTTGCTCCGGTCAACATTTGTTCGACCGTTTAAACCAACTCTTTGTGTCAGTCTCGAACAAATCAGGTAATTTCATCGATTTACAAACGTCATCGGCAATTGGCCGTGGACAAACATCGATGGGCGGTGCAGGTGGTCTGACAGAAGCCAAAAGCGCTAAAAGTAAAGCGTCGGCATGTTGAGCTAATTGGCCTATTTGTCAACTTTTGGGCAGGTCCAACCTTGTATTTTCTTTCCCCAGCTCATCACACTTCCCTTGTTTCAAATTCAACCTTAAGATTAACATGAATTAATTTTCCTTCCCTGGGGAGGTATTCACTCTCCCAGAGGGGCGATTCTTATAATCTCTCGTGATTGGATATTTTCTACTATTTTGGACCTAGGGATCCATAATTTTCTTTATTTGGGCTATAGGGTTCCTATATTTCAAAATACTAATTTGAAACTAAAATCTGATAATACTCAATATTTTCAACCAAATACCAAGATTTATTCCATTTTCAAAACTTTCCCAAAAGGAAAGGGGGTGGTGGTTATGCTTCCCGAGTGGAATGGCACGCGGCCGCACCTTGGGTAACCACCCCATTTTATGCCTATTTCGGGGACTATTATTTCCTAAATACGGGTCGGAATTTACAAATTCATAAATTCCCTTACTTTTGGCTTAAATAACACATTTCTCTCTGATTTATTATTAATTTCTCCCGGTGGGGTATATTATATTTCATCCACGGTAGGGTAACACCCATCCTCACCTGGGTGAACCCCTTACATACCTCTATTTGGTGATATATTACTTCTACACCCTAGTGCAATACTCTATTTCACCCAAAAACTAACTTTTTCACTTTATTAGTAAAACTATAAATATATTAGGTTTCGTCAGCTGGAAACAACTTCTATCCTAATGTGGGACTACTTTTCATCTTGTTCCTGATCTAAAAACACTCTATTCGTCCCACAATCCGATTTTTCTTAACATTTGGTGTCCCTTAACTTTCACCATTTTTCTTCCAAAATTAAATACGTTAATATCTGATTTTCTAACTTTATACTAGAATAAGGGTTTCATAAACTATCCCAGGGGTGTAACTATCTATTCCTACCCTAAAATCTACCTAACTTCTATGGGATACTCAATAATACCCCTATTCTCAACCCTAAAATTCCTCAAATTTCTTTGAAAATATATATAATAAATAACATAATAATTATTACTAAATAAATTTAGCTAGCTACAAAATTACTGCATTGTAAAATCCTGGCTTGATTGAGCAATCTGCGCATGCTCGAATGTTGTTTAGTGTGTTAATGGAGTACGACGATGTATTAGTAGTATGTTAATCGTTGTTGTTGTGTAATTAATATACTACAGGTTTTTGTTTTTATTTGTTACGAGTTTGGTACTTTTCTTTTATTATTAGTGTTTTTACATTATTATAGGCAAGCGAAGTTATTATTTCCATCGACAGATGCATTTTTCGGTTTAATTATTGCTGTCAAAGCTTGGGTTTAGGCGTGTAGACATACGGGCCAGATTTTTATTCCTTGTGTAACCACAGTGTTGTGTTGCATCACGTTTCCCCTTTTACATTTGATTCACCGCGATATACGCCTCGAAACACACTTGCACCACACAGACCTGGTTGTGAACCCCTACACTAAAACTTCACGAGTGGCGTAACAGGAGGTTACCCCACTTTTCTGGACCCTGCCGAGGTGGCGGGTGCGCTAGGCATAGTGAGCCCTAGCCGGGTTCAAGGCAGACCAGAAAAAGGGCAGCCCATCCCCTGAACGGGAACCTCTGGGTGGGATTGGTCTTTCTCCCTTTCCGGCACCGTTCTACCACCCGTTGGATTCCAGGCTGCCACAACATGGGCTGCTCTATCGTCGAAGGTTATGACATTGGTAGCATGCTCTAGGGTGGGACCTAGTTACCGGAACTGGGTCTTCGCGCAAGCCTCGCCTAGGGGTTGCCCAATGCATAAGCCGGGGAAATTCTACGCTTAGGGGGCTTGGCAGTTATGGGCCAACCCCACGTTCTATTCGGGGGCATCCTGTGTCACTTGTCCTGTCCCCACTAACACAAAAACATTGTATGATTTTTCAGGTTTTTCCGATTTGCGACTATTACGATTTTCTTAGGTGGTTACGAATTATGATTTATATACTTCTTAATGTACGCTCAAAAATCTACAAAAAATATAAAAATTGTTATAAGTTTCTAAAATTCACTCGTGTTCTAGGCTAGTCCTAATGCTATGCCAATACTTTGTTACTGGGTAACTACAGTATTTCTAGTGCATAAGGCTAGATATTGTTAAGTTTTTCTTGTTTTTTTGTACGCATAATCTTGTAGTACTAACATTGTTATACATTTCGGGTTATCAATTTTCAATTTAACAATGAGCATTAAAATTCTTTCAGGGGAACTCGTGTTGTTGAACCGATTCGAGCGTATTCTTAGATACTCTGTTGTTTTATATGTTCACCTAATGGTGCTGGACACCTATCAGGATACACATGTCTCCTTTACGCTCGCGGCGACCTGCTTCTAGGATTCTCAACTTTACAAGTGCTGGCCACCCATAAAATTTCCTTATATTACCCTTAGGGCAATCGCTGTGGCGCGTGCACGTTACTAGGCTATATCGTTATTGCAGTACGTATCTTTTATTTCAGGCGACTTGTATATAGGCATAGATTTAGCGCCCTGGTGCAATTCGTCTACATAACTTACTTCTATTACATATGAAACATGTAATACACTGAATTCTTTTTTAATAGTTAATGCACGAACAGAGTCAACACGGTATAAAGTGTATCACAGCATAGCTTACAAACCGTGGTCTCATGGATAGAAGTACCTCTTTAGCTCCATAAATTGTCTTAACTCGGGCCGCATTGCTGAGTTAAGCCAGAGCTTGGATGCCTTCAGAGCTAATGCAGCTCACTCCTCCTTTAATACTGACAAACTATAAAATAAAAACTAAAGGTAAAGGCAAGATTTCTTAGTTATTCCTCTTCCAAAATCTATACGAAAATTACAATAAACAAATGTTATCAACGGTTACTCAAACATCTTTTGCTAACAAGATTTCTCAATAAATATTTTGCTATTGAAAATACCAATTTCATCCGTTAACATTACTCGATGTCAATCTAAATTCAGCTGGTCACGGGCCTACTCGGGCGCACCGTGACAGTATTAAGTTTTGTTAGTGACTGCGAACAAAAGTTTCTAAAGAAATCTAGGTTAAATCCTACACGAGCCTACACGGGCACAGCAGATATCAGAAAAGTTCTGTATAAAATCTTACAACAAATTATCAAAATACTACAGACTCGCCACTCGAGCTCGCTGTAGTTTAAACACAACTCTTCATTCCTCAAAACCATATATGAATAACTTCCCATTTTTAGAATTCAAATCTTATACAACGCTTTAACTTTCCACCAAAATTTACTTTTTATAAAAACTATTTTTCTTTTAACTCAATACCACGGCTCGTTATGCGAATTTGCCACGGTATATTTAAGCGTGGATGGCACAGCTACTCGAGCTTGCCAACGCTGACCAAAATTATTTAAATTTCGTTTTAAATTTAACCGAACCAATCTTTAGGCTTTACCAATTTCAAAATTCATTACCCAGGGCTCGTCTTGTGGACATTGCCAGGGTATGATCTTTAATAGCACAGATACTCGAGTTCGCTATGTAAATTTTATCTTACACAAAATAGATTATTTCAAATTCGCTATGGCTGAGTGGTGCCGGGTGCACAAAATCAAGCCAGACTACATCTACAATTATTGCTTCAAATAAACACACCTTTTTCCAGTTTCTCTGATACTTTTATACCACAAATAGTTCCATTCAAATAGTACATAAGGTACAACTAATGCTCTACTTAAATTACTCAAGCAATTGATTAACGTAAATTACTCACTACACACGGCCAACTCAATTTATATTAGGAAGGGTTATATAATTCAAATACAACCTTGATATCCCTGCCCGGGACAATGACATGTCTACCATTGGGAACTCGCGCAGCTTCTCTTTCGTGACAAAGGGTATCTCCGACCGCTGGTAGACCGGTACATTCCCTTGGTGGCTTCCTTCCCCTAATCTTGACTTTACTTATAATTTTTGGGTAATTTCCGAACTCTGCTTTCACCCCCTTCCCTTTGGCCACCATTGGAGATGTCGGTTACGTTTTGGTAAGAAACGTGCCGCGGAGAAGTCCGATAAGCTCACATGGTGGCCATGACGAGGCATGTCATTGTCAAGGGTAAATTAGTCTCACTACGTTGTTAAAGTTTCTCAAAACGGCTATCGAATTTGGTCAACATATTGTTATTTATGTTATTTGATGCAGGGCATCAACGTCAAAACTGTTGAGTGCGAAGCGAAAGGGCTGAGCCCAACTATGCGGATGTGCTGAAGTACAGAAACTGGGTTATATCCTAAAAGAGTTATGTGTTATTTGTTTAGTTTTTATACGCTTGTTGCACGCGATTCACGTTATCAGCACGATCGGTTATTTTCGGAGGTAATGGTAAAATACACTTTTATTCAGGTGCTGAGTATTGTTATAGTTTAAAAGATTTACTTATAGTGTTTCTGGTTCCTGAGAGTATTTTGGTATTTTACTAATCTTGTAAAAATTCTCTAATTCTAGAATGGCTTCTACATCCAAGGATGTCATGTACATAGGTTATCAGACACACGCGTCGGAAGGCGATTATGGCGAGAGCGATCGCACACCGCCCAAACGCTCACGTAAGCGACGAAAGGCGTCAACACCACCGCGGGGGCGATCAGTACAGTCATCTCGAGGATCGACTTCAGCCGATGATTCGGAGCAACCACCGACGGAACAAAGATGCGACAGCGACATGCGCTGCACGCTCAGAGATATCTACGGCAGGCGTTCAACGAGCCGACTTACGTACCGCCAGTACCACTGTAAGTGTTCGTAAAATATCTTTT
>JASANE010010672.1:0-101786 GCA_030248225.1 Trileptium ribeirensis
AACGCTCCTAAACGCAGGTCGCTCTGGGCGACGACTACCTACGCGGGGCTAGGGGAAAATGATATTCAGGCTGACTACGCGGGCTCTACCGCATGATTGGAACACTGCTCAAAACAACATTGCCTACGACATTTGACGAGGGGCGTCTGATCGTCTATCCTCAAGGTACGTTTACACTAGCGATTTCCACATGCCGCCATCCTATTGTGTTTGACGACCATACCTACCTATCAGTACGACTGACCGAGCGACGAAGACCGTGGGGGGGCAAAAGAAACGGAAAAATGGAACAGTTTCCTTTAATTCAAGCCGACGGGATACGGTCAGGGTTGCAACGTGGCGTGAAGCGTCCTTTTAAACAACTTGCGGGACAATCGTCCAGCCGGTTGATTTTCCCTTTAATTTTGGTAGCCATTTACTTTCGCTCTGCTTGTGATGTCGGGTTTTGGGCGAAGCGGCGAGTCCCTTTTCTGACGGACTACACCTATCCAAAGGCTAAGTTAGCCTCATTTCCTACCTATTTGAGTCATTTGAGTTACTCGGGCCCTGGGCAATCGGCCCGGGACGCATTTAGGTCCTTTGTTTCTTTCTCTGGTTGTTGGTCCTTTGACTCTCCCTAATGCCTATCTTTCTTCTTATTACACTGCAATGTTGCAGTGTTTAAACTGCACTGTAGTGCAGCTGAGTTATCACCAACGTGATAGTAAACGTTGGTGTGTTCCTATAGCTGAATGGTTAAGACATGTAAAAACTGCAGCGGACTTGAATTCTCCGTGCAGGTTCAACTCACACTACGGGAAAATGTAACTCGCTGACACTGAAAGTATAGAGAAAGCGAGACTGGGCATACATAGTACATAGCCTAACGGGCACTCATGACAAATAGTGAAACCTGGTTAAACTCAGCGATCGACTCGCTCCAAAAAGAAAAAGGGGTTTTGCTCTCGCCCGGTTTGGGGCCAAAAAGGCCAGGGCGAGGAGGTAAGTTTTCTTTAGTTTTAGAAGGTCTTAAAATTTTGTTTAAAGGCGGGGACACCGTGCGTTCCTACAGCAAAGGCGGATTCTAGTAAAGGTTCAGGGGTAGCGTTTTAATTCTGTTTCCTTTTGGCAATGATCTCTAGGGAAAACCATTGCGAATTGCAATAGCGAACGTTGGTAAACTTAGTTGTTTTGATCGCATTTTTATTGGTGCCCAAAATTGGCGTATTACCGCCAAACGATGCCCCATCGACACCGTCCGTTCAAGTTCGGCGAAATTTTGCTCAGCTGGGGGCGTGAACCTCCAGCTTGTTTTGATCACGCGAGACGAGAGGACACTTGGAGGTACTCCGGTCAGTCGTCACAAAGAAATTCGCACTCAAATGAAATACTTACAGAATTGATTCAGATACCCTACGGCCGAAGTCAAACAAGTTAAACCGAGACGTTCCCTAGACAGCAATCCGTTTAGACAGCAAACACCTTAAGCTCAAGTGATGAGGCCTAGAATTTGATCGGTCTTTTGTATTCCCAAATTTTCTTAACTCAAGAGCAAAATGAAATTTTTAAGGGTTTCCTAAAACCCGACGGAGGCTAGTCATCCGTCCCTAATCTGCATTTCTGTCCAAGCCCAAACACGGCATGAGCATGGACCGATCAACTAAACTGCAAATTTGGAAAACCGTCAAAACAAACCATCGAACAAGACCTTATTTTGAGGTATGCACGTTCAAAAATTTTACCGTGGTCGGCTCAGGAAAATTCGCTAATCCTAACTCAAAGGAAGCAAGTCATGTAAAAACCTGGACGAGAAGCGTCCATTTTGTCGTGCCTTACCTAAGACCACGGGGAATCAGAAAGACTTCGCGTTGGTTTGATCAGTCCTCACTGCACTCTCTACGGGTACATCCCGAATCGCCTAACGCTTCCTACGTCGGAACTCGATATTAATAATTGATTTCAGAAATGGTTGTGTGTAGCTTTTCGGGGAGAACCGGGGATTAGACTCTGAATGAGAATATTTCTACCTAAGTACGAAGGGCACGCTACATTCAAGGGAAACGAAGCGAACAGTCTGTTACTCCTCCATCAACAGGAAAAATAAACCCCTGTTGTCACTAAACCTTCCTCACACTTACGGTTGTTGATCCCTGGGGCAGCACCAGCTGAACCCCCTTCGCGAGGTATGTACCTGCGCGGAAATCTTCTGTCCATCGAGTAAATCCGAAGCGAAACGAAAAACGAGAAAGTCAGAGCTGCAGGAAAACTAAACACGTGGAAACAATGCGTCGGAGCCGGTCAGTAAAGTCGACCGAACTCCGCGCTGCCGAAGTCGAACTGATTCCAAGATTCGACGCGTTGGTCGTAACCTCGAAATTTTCGCCCATAGTTTAGTATAGCGATTTTGTCGCTGTCCAATCGGTGGCGACTTCTTGACGCCCACTCTTTTGGGTTTTCTGTCCAGTGTCCAATTGGGGACACTTCCGGAAAGTCGAATCTTGACGGCTACCGTAAACCGTCGATGCCCCTAGAGAGAGTCGGCTTCAATTAAGTTTGCCGCCTTTAAGTTCTAATCTTCCGAGTACTTGGAAGTTGACCATCTGTGATTTTAACCCCGATTTTCTCATGAAACTTGAGCTTTTAGGCTTGAGTAACCTGTAATTAGCGCCGGATGTTCTTTGAAATCCAATCCAACGCCCACGTCGTTAAGATGACATCCGGTCCCAAGATGGTTGAATCGTCACCCAATTCCCTGTAATGTCCTTAAAAGTTGCAATCTGTCCCTTATTTTGGACTGTTTAAATTTCCTGTCCTAATTGGGTCGGCAAACAACGACTTCCCCTTTGTGATCGAGATATGCCGCTCGTCGAGTTAACTCAATCTCGTCATGGAAAGTGACCCGAGTCGCGAGGACACAGCAAAACGTCGAAAAAACTCAAGCGCCATTTAAAATCTTCAGCGAATCCTCTCGTTCCGACGGCTTGCCGGGGGAAGCCGATGACGGGAAGGCGCCCGTCTCGAGGCCAGAGACGGGGTGGATCCTTACGTACTCCTAATTTGTCAGACGCCCTGCTCCAGGGCCCCTAGAGTCCGCGGGAGGGCCCTAAAGTCGCCCCCCGTTCGTCCTGTCCGTCCATACTTCGTCCGTCCGTAAAACTCTGAAATTTTATCAATTTTTGTGTGTCGTGTCCTTGTCTGTCCATCCTTATGTTGTGTCCTTATCGGCATACATATATACATATATGAATATATATATACATATATAAACCTATATAAATACACACATACAAGTACACATAATACACACACTAGACATGATGGCGTCCTGAGCGACAGAAAGGTCGCTCAGGATAAATACATACTCAGAACACATCAAAAACAACAACAACACAGCAACAAAGAAGAAAACCGACCAGAAACGTCGGTTAGAGAAAGAACGAGGACAAAAGCGAAAGGACAGCGAGGACACGAGGCGGGTGTGGGAAGGGAAGCGGGACAAGGGGACTCCGGGGGGGATTTTCGAGGGGCTGGGGCCAAATTTGGTCTCAGGACGGAAAACGGGGTCGATTGGTACCAAACACGAGGGGGTTAGACGTAAAAGCGGGTTGGAACCCATTTATGGGCTCTGATGTGTATTAGTGTGGGGGCGTTTAGCGGGCTCTCCTGCGTTAACGGACGGGCGGAGCGACGCCCGCCGGGTATCGTTGGACTCACCGTCCAATGGCGATTTAAACGAGGGGTGATACCGCCACCGGGCGGTAGGGGTAAAAGCTGTACTAAAATTGGTGCGATTAGAGAGAGTCGGGGCTACCATGGGGGCGCGTTTATTGGTCGTACGGGTTCACGGAGCGGCGGAGCGAGACCCGCCTAGTATTTTTGGAGATGTCTCATCGAGACAAATTTAATGAGGGGCGATTCGGTCATTTTAGAGTGGAGTGAAAAATCTCGAATTATCGGCGCCCATCAGCAGTTGACAACGGCTTTCTGGGCATCTTTGAGTGACTACAGCGGGTCAACGGGGACTCGGACGGAGGTTCAGCGCATATTGTTGGATTCCACTGGTCACGATGAACAAAACGAGGGGTCGCATGCGTCGGTTCCGACGTGGGGTGTGGCGACGGGAAAGTCGAAACGTAGGGTTTCGTACACACTGCAATAGGCTACATAAACAAGGCGGTTTCGTCTAACAAATCGTCCACAGGGCACACACATAAATAGATACATGTACATATTTTATATATGATATATCCTAACTGCATGGAAAGTGACAATCCGGGTTCCACGATGACAATCCTACCTAGCGTAAGTAGCGATTGTCTCTACGTATTACAGGCGAAGTTCGGGCGTTGTCCGGAGCGGTTTTGGATGTCCGTCCGCGATTCCCAATGTGTTCTACTAGCCTGCTCCGGTTACTTTCCGGATCAGGGTACCGTAGACGATGGCGGGCCTTCCAATTAACCCGGCATACGTCGTCCCTTAGAGGTGCGAAGGCTACCAAAAGTGTGCTTTCCGCTTATTTTTGACTAGTTGTTTTCCGTGACCATTACATAGTGTATCGCTGAAACAAGTAAATTTAATATTTTTTTATTTCGTTCTTAACTAGCGTGTTTTCTTGAACGTGCAGCCAGGGGCCTCCTATTCCCGGACGGTCGTACCCGTCACCCTATAACACATAGTATCAGCTAGTTGGATTTTCGACCAATTTCCAGTTACCGTCGGGGTGGGGTTTCATTCTCAGCCTTACAGGTCGGTTGAGACAGCTCATTTCCTCGTGACTTAGCCAGGTTACAACACTCGTCCCTAGCAAAATCATAGATTACGACAGAAGGATGCAACACGTTACACTGAACAATTACTAACATTACGCGACATTTGTATAACATTTTATACGAAACAATTCATCAAGATAAACGACATTTTACACAGAAATCGTTCGTTCTCATAAATGGCATTTTATACAAAATTTGTTCATTTATACAAACAGCATTTTATACAAAAATTTTCGTTATTACAAACAGCATTTTATACAAAAATTTGTCATTATTACAAACAGCATTCTATACAAAAATTTGTCATTATTGCAAACAACATTTTATACAAAAATTGTTCATTATTACAAACAGCATCTTATACAAAAATTGTTCATTATTACAGACAACATTTTATACAAAAATTGTTCATTATTACAAACAGCATCTTATACAAAAATTGTTCATTATTACAAACAACATTTTATACAAAAATTTGTCATTATTACAAACAACATTTTATACAAAAATTGTTCATTATTACAAACAACATTTTATACAAAAATTTGTCATTATTACAAACAACATTTTATACAAAAATTGTTCATTATTATAATACGACCCTTTTGTTTACCAACGGCCAAACGCCAACACGTCCCGGTATAATTTTGAGTGCGGGCGTCTTGAAATAGTCGTGACAGGGCCGAAGCGGCCCTGTTACATATGTACAGACAACATACAGATAAATATAACAAACAGCCTCAGAACTAAAATCAATAGCTGCCGCTTAGACACCAAAACAACAACACAGCCTGCCAATATGACTGAAATAATGTGTCTATCGCCCTGGTCAATATTAATGCCCATAAGCAGGGCATGTTTTTCGCCTGCCGCCAACATCGGACAAACAACTCAACCCCGCGCTGGTCGGCGCGAGGCCTGAAAATTTTGAGAAATATAAAAGTGCTTCAGGCGCTAAATAAGGTTTTTTATAAATTTTAATTTCTATTTCAGGAATGGAAAGGAGTAGGCGGCCGGGGGCGGGATCATTTCCATGCCCTGGCTGGTCGCCTACTGACTAAAGATAAGATATTTTAAGCATCCCCTATAGATGGCCCGCTAGAGGCCGTTTAATGCGTGCACGATGGCAAAATTTTGGGTCCCAACTGAGTTAGGGAAATCCTGCGGAGGTCCGTTAAGACCGGTGGCCCCGGTTTCAGTGAAATGGTTAGTATAGGACCCTATTAAGGTACAGAGGTCCAAAAATCGAGAAGTTTTGGTTTCAGATGTGGTGATTTAGCACCCTAAAGTTTGGGATGTTAAACGCCAGATTGGGGTCCATAAGTACTTACGGGTTGGGGTTAAGTTGACCCGAATGAGAAATTCTGAAACCTTAGAGATCTCCAATTACGATGTTATCACCCCTTTTTGGTTTGAAATATAAAACACCTCAAAATTTCTAAATTCTAAATGTCCCTTGTAAAACGAATCTTTTGCCATGTTAGGTCGATTTTATCATTTCACCCAAGTACTCAAAATGTCTCGCATAATATACATACACGTATCAAAACTGCTTCAGTTTCCTGCGTGTCAGGATAGATCTTCCCAGGTCCAAAAACATCGTGAAAGCTCGAAAACGCATTTTTGCCATGGGGTTTCGCACAGCACGCTCACCCATCGTGACACTTGGCATTATATACAATATACATTCAATTATTCAACAATAAACATGAATATGTACCATTGACGGATGCTCACCGGAAACGACTCTGGGGCACCTAATCAACAAAATTGTTAAGTAGGTTGAAATAGAACGTGAAGTCTTTCCCCTTGTGCCAGACCTATCCGACTACGCATCCGTACCGCATCCCAATGCAAACCAATTATACAATAGTATAATTTATAAGTTAATAGCAATCCTGGGATCGATCAGATACCTTGACCGTAAGATTTTGATTCAATTGTGGTGCGAAATCACTCCGCGCACCTCGGGCTGGTGGAGCGTGATTACACATTTATAACACAACAGTATAATATGGATTTTATTTGACACAGTTATGAATAATACAGAAACAACTCTCCGGTCACGCTCCACCGGTATCCGATCGCCCTTTATTCACTGTGTTTTGCAACCGTTTGGCCTAATTTTGAATATTTAGAATTTGGGATAAAAATTCGGGCTGTTACAAGTCTCCATCCCCATGAGACTGACCATAGACTAAGCAGGATAACTTGTTCGTCGCATTTATTTTTTATCAAAATATAGCTTTTGCTTCGACCAAGAAAATTTAAATGCGAAAATAAATTCTGGTGTTCGAACTTGAAATTTTACGATTCCGAGAACTTTCGCACTGTATATTTTTAGTCAGAAATAAAACTTTTACAGGGTTGTTATATAATTTGACACTATAGACGTGATTCCACCTCAATAAGCATATTAAGTCGGATTGATAGTCTGATGTCAAAAAAATTAATGAAAAAACCGGACCTATTTCACGACTTACCCGCAAGACATATTACGGGGGTTCGGGGACTACCCTCTAAGGCCTCGGATCCCCCACCCCAGAAGCCCTGCCGTGCACATTCAAAGTGCCATTCTACCGAGCACTGAGGTCCCGCATCAGCCTTCCGGCAATGCTCTCCCCGCGCGCGCCTATAGCACGGGGAAAATTTTCCCAAATATAAAGGAGAATTTGTAAAATTTGGCAAAAAATAGGGGTGTATAATTGGCAAAATGAGGGTGCGAGGGAGGAGAAGTCGTGAGCTTTTTAACACCACTTCCTTTGACTTGACCACTTCCTGTCTTTGAGGCTCGGAGCTGCTGTATAACAACTGATTCGAAGTTTTAAAGTGTTTTGAGGAGAATATAAATCTTACCACCTTTCCAGCTAGTTTAGGGTAAATATGGACTCCATAGTTGTGTATACCGGGCTCGTTGAGAGCGGCCCTTAATCCACGTATAAGAAGGGGAGTGAGAACCATATGAGAATTGTTAAAACCTAGCAGACAAGCTGCTCGCATGTACGTTGATAATCGAAAATGAAACTCTCACGGCAATAGACAGGGGCAACGAACAGCTAGACAACTAACCGCCGAATTTTCTTATTAGTCACCGTAGTGACAATTTAAGGCTCGATCTTGACCTATTAAGAAGGAGCAGTGAATGATTGTGTTTATATACCCGATTCACGAGTGAACTACGAAAAGGTTTGTATGATACATGCTCACAGAAGGTCAGGGAATTATCCTCCCGAGGCTCGGACAAACCCTCTGCTCCTCGCCGATCAGCCTTCCTGGGAGGTGGCCTTATTCCTCTGATACTCCGTACCTCCCCCCCGAAAAACCCCGTTTTCCCGGACGCGTCGAAGCTGCAAAGAAACTTTGTCACAAATAGGCGTAGATCGGGCACAACTGAGCAAATATTGGGTAACATTGCAGCAAAATATAGCAAAATGAGGGGGAAATTAGGTAAAATTTTGAAGATTTAAAAGTCCCAAAAATTTCAGAAATTTATGCCCCCCTCTGAAGACCTCCCAACGCCACAGCCGAATACTCCCTCTCTGGCGATGACCTCACTCCCGTTGCACTCTCTATCTACCTAGAACTTCGGCCCCGCCCATTTACCATACTTATTTATACCCATATGTTATTCTTCTTATGGCTTCACTACAGTTGTCTGTTTGTAGTTGTTAGCTTCCACTGTCCTACTTTCACATTAGCATGCACTTTGTACGTCTGAAAAAGGATGCATTCAGATCGAACATTGGCCTTTTTGTGCCCTTTTGCAAAGCATCGGACTTTTCTTTAAAATACGATATTATGTATACAATATGAGCAAATTTGCACAAAGATCAGGTTTTGCTAATTTCGATCAGGATGATGTGGTCTAACTTAATAATATAATTTAGACATCGGCGATAGACAAGGGCTATTCAGTGTTACGGCCAAATCACCGGGCGTTTTTTCGATCGAACATTGGCCCTTTTGTACCCTTTTGCAAAGCATCGGACTTTTCTTTAAAATATGAGATAATGTATACAATATTAGCAAATTTGTAAGCAAGATCAGGTTTTGCTAATTTCGATCAGGATGATGTGATCTAACTTAATAATATAATTTAGACATCGGCTATTGACAAGGGCTATTCAGTGTTACGTCCAAATCGCCGGACGTTTTTCAGTATTTGGTTGAAAAGTAGTTACTATGAAGAAGATAAATTACCTTCACATAAATCCTTGATAATTTACGCAGGATGGTGGCAACTGCATTTACATGTCTTTTACTAAGTGAACATGATTGTAGACTAGATCAGTATTTAAGACTTTCTGATGTTCTATTAATCAGGCGTTCAGAGCTGTTTAACTAGTATTTAGTATAATATCATCGAGCGATGGTGGCCAAAGCTCAAAACATGAATCTTTTAAATAAAACAAATGAGTTATTTTTTTAGAGAATTTATTGAAGCTACGGTGGTATTTACCATCATTTTAAGAGCACATATTGCAAAGTATTAGAATATGGCGCTTGTACCTGTACGGTTGATTTTGGAAATCTCAACTTAACACCGGCTTCTCAGACAATTTTTAGTTAATATATGGGTTGGAATTCGCTTTTATCAGGTTGTATTACTAAAAATACTAAATTTAAAATAAAGGGTGGGTTAGCCATTAATTTTTCGCGCATTCGTATTAAATAAATTTTTAGCTTAGTTCTTACAGGCAGCAACCAATAATAATTCGTGGTAAAGTCACGTATATTTTTGATTTTGATTAGACTATTCATACACATTGGAGATGTAGTACCTGTCATTCTGCGGAATTTGAGGACTTTTTTGTTTATTGTTAACTTTTTTGGCATGTTATTCTTTTTCAGTTACTCGTTTTCAACATTTTTACCGCTTAAATTCTTTGGCAACCGATGCTGGTGACGTTGAAATATGTAAAACTTGACAGGCGGATTTGCAAATCATGTTTTATCTAATTTACAGGTAGCCATATGATAGTAAAATAATGCCCAAATGTTGATGTAGGAAAAACTCGAAAAGAGGTTAATTTGTGATTTCTTTGGAGTTTCATCGTCGTAGAATAGTACGTTATCATTTCTTAATTTTTTGGTTTAATCGTTCGCCATTGCGTTGTGAGTTTTGTAGTTTGTTTTACGATGATATGATGGTTAGGCGAAATACTTCGGTTGCAGGTACATTATCGGTATTGGTTTTTAGACGCTCGAATCACTCCGCTCAGCCGACGTTGAGATATTCATATCACCGTAAAAACCCAATAACGCGCATTGTAAAATTTCACCCTTGTCACAGCTAGTAAGAATTTTTTGCTTGGGTCGTTTTCACTCATTACAGTCAGAGTTCAAACAGTTATTAAAAGATTAGCCCACCATTGTTTGAAACTTGCCACACGGCTGATTATAAATTCTTGTCGTATTTTCAAAATTATGTAAGGTCCATATTAGGTAGCAGGAGTAGAAATTATTTTGGATTTGGAGTGGTTGCAAGATGTTTACCATGATTTATATCTTCCTGGCTTGTCGACAGTGGGGGTGAGGAGCCCCACTTTCTAAAACCCCATGCTCTGAGATTTTCCCCCATGTCCAACCTCCACTAGACCGAAACCCACGTGTTCAGCTAAATCCAAAAATTTTTAGGGATTCCGAATTTATATTTTTGTATGTTAAATGCTATTTAAACGTTAATTATCACTATTTATAATGTTAAAACGTCGTTTTAATGTACGAAAACACTTGCATGACAGTAAAAGTACATGAACATGGGAAAATTTAGCATTTTTGTTGATAACATTTGATGTTGTCAAAGATCATGACGTTAGCATTAATAGCTCGTTAAAAAGCAATTCCCAATGCTAAAATATAAGCATTAAAAAAGCATACAAAATTATAAATATACTTTTCCGCTGCTTTATTAACTCTAACAAAGACACATTTTTGCGATCATATTGTACATACGTTAGCCCAATACTTGAATATGCTTCCGAAGTATGGTCTCCATCTTACCTGTCTGATATTGACCTACTTGAAAAAGTACAGCGATACTTTACTAGGAGACTATAATAGGCTTAACATAGAACCTACTAGTTATAATCAACGTCTTGAGTCTTTAGGTCTTGAACCGCTTGAACTAAGAAGACTACGCAATGATCTAGTGGTGGTTTATAAATGCCTTAACCATGAAATAAGTGCTTGTGAGGATTTTTCCAATTGCGAGATACTCCTTACGATACCAGAGGACACCCGCTCAAACTAATAAAGCCAAAATTTCAAACCAATACATTGAAACATTGCTTCATTTCTAGAACAGTAGAAGCGTGGAATTCACTTCCTGAAGAAATTAACGCGAGACCACTTGTAAATGCAGCAACCGCTGCTGAATTTAGAAAACTGCTTGTTAATGTGGACTTAAAGACTTTTCTATCCTATGATCGAAACTTAGATTAGGTTAGAAGTAAATGGTTTTGCTCCCTTTCTAACCTTATTTTTATTGATAGTCACAACTACTATTTTATCTTCTTTTGATATGTTTTATTTTTATCTCATTCTATATATATCATGAATATGTATGATTATCAATAAATATTAGTATTTTTCAACAAAATCTATCACCCCACTTTGAAATTTCCCCTGAGAATGAACCTGGACGATTCCGAAGTTTCTAGGAAAGCTGTGGGCAGCCCACTCTTATGGCAAAAGATTCCACGTACTATTGTGCATTGCATTAAAACGTGAAATTTTGCGGCAATGTTTTAATTTAGAAGTAATCTACTGATTCACAGATATATACCTTCATACATTTGTTTGAAAAAAATAGCTCCCTTCTGATCCAGGGGTTCTGCTCATCCATGACTACGTTTTCAACGAAATAAGAAGCTAGATAAACTGGGTGTGATCTGCAAAATAGCTTTATTCACAGTTATTCACCGATATTCTTAGCACCGTGTTGACGACGTTTTCATCTCTCGTTAAGGCTCCGCTTGTTGTACTGTTGCCGCTTTTCCTGGAGTAAATAGATTAAAGTACAGTCTAGACCTGTAACAGATGTACGTGGTCGTCCTCCGATTTGCATTACGTAGTTGCTTTGCAGTATTGCTAAATATTCATACCGATCATTCTTACCGGCCTCCCGACCAGTAAAATAGAATATATAATATCCAATTTGCGCTCGTATGCAATTGCCAGGACGTGGAATTTGAGCCGATTACTCGCATCGGCTTGTTTGGCCGAATGGACGAGAACAATGATTTTCGGTGATATACGGCACAGCCACCTCAAACGCAAGTCATTGCGGTAGCAATATTCGCGAGTCGTGGAGCCTGGTCTTAAACTCTTTAGTGACAGGGGCAATCACATAAGAGCTTGGAAGAGTGTTCCAGAAATTTATGACTCGGTTTTAGTAAAAGTTGTGACGGCAGGACATGCGAAATTCTTTTGTAATTGACCGCAGCTTCAGATCATGTTGGCGCAAGGTTCGGTGTGAGTGATGTTTAGTTGAACTGACGAATATAGTCCTAATTGGTCAGGCTGTGAACAAGCTTAGTCACCAAATTAGGTCAACACGCTAACGGCGCGTATATATGCAATATTTGAAACCCAAGAAATTGTAAACGCTCTTCATACGGCATATTTGCAGCCAGGAAACAATTTTGTGGCTCGGCGTTGAATTTTCTCTCAAGCATGTCAATATCTCATTGATAATGAGGTTCCATGCGCAAGGAGTAAATTTTAATTTAGATCTATTGGTTATGGATATATTGGTTTATTTATAAACTCAAGTTCTTTTCTTAATAGCTGAGCCTGGTTTTGCCATTATACTAGCCCGAACCCTCAACCAAGCTCTGTACTGATGCACATTCGTCGGTGCCAACTTAACCCCTGAGTGCAAGGTTGCTCAGGTCTTCCACACCAATCAATCACCGGTATTGTAAGTGACGCTCTCCAATCAGGCGTCACAACAAAGTTTCCCAAAAGATGTAAACGATCAGACATTGGATGAAGTCGCGAAGCATATATATACAAAAGCTCAAATCGACCCAAACCGGTATATATATATGTTATCCGCAAACGATTTAGGTTTTGACTCGAATGTCTCAGAAGTCGGGGGAGTGCTTCCCTGAGTTGTGACCGTGTATACGACAAGATGACGTCGCGTGCCACTTATGGGGTGTCTGGGATTCGTTGTTGGATGAAGCGATGCGAACCCGTTTCATGTGCTCCATTTCGAACGAAGGGGTCATCAATGCGCTTTTCTAGATCAGCGATGCAGTACTGACGTTCGCTTCATCTCAATTTTGATATTTTCATAAAGTTCCCTGACAGGCATCAATTAGGTTGTGCCATGTCTAAAGACTGAGTAGTTTTATAACATTAGGTTGTGCCATGCAAATTTCCACGCTTTTCAGTAATAATGGCCAAAAATTGAAATTTTTTCACCCTCCCCCCCCCGCAAAATTCGATTTTTCAATCTAAAAAAGGCTTACGTTAGGGTTGTAAAAGGCAGATTGGACTGATAGGCAAAATGACTGCAGTGCTTTAGAACGGACCAACTTGCACTGGCAAATTATCGACGTGCGACGTACAATAGCTTGAAACCCATTAAGTTTAGGAATGTCGGATGAGCAAAGTTTCTATTACGCAACATGCGACCTGCCAGGGAGCTATCTGGAAGCCTGTCCAATTCTATGATTACGGTACTCACGTCGTTCCTATTCGAAAAGCATTGTCTGGCCAAACCGTGGCGGAACTCAGGGTTTGTGGCTACCACTCTGTGACGATCAACCCACACCTGGGGCCTCATCATCTGCCCATTCGGCTGCTCGAAGGCTTGACGCGCAGACTCCATAGCGGTTGTGGTTTCGCTATAATTAGAACGTAGTGGAGATTGTGTGTTGCAGGGGTTAAATCTTTTAAATTAAGTCTGTGTGTGTGATCGGCCATAACTCGGGAACGACTTGACCGATTTTCATGATCATGGGCTCATTCGAACCGGCATAGTCGACTTACCGTGTACGTTAACGCACCTGGTTGGGGCCACACCAGTTTGATCTTTACTGGCGTTCGCCCCTTGAGTCCATGGATTGCCACGGACAGTAAATTATCATCGTATCGTACTGCATGAAAAAATTATCACAAACAGCAAAATATCATTGTCTTGTGAGAGTGCCAGAGACATGAAGTCGACTTTTGAAGACATCCACGGTCGACGCTGATACAATAGACCCGTCCAACTTGTTCCATGGATTGATCACCCTGTACGCGAAAGCGTTTCTGCGAATATTTGACCTAGGCTGTTCAGATAATTGTATCTTGAGTAAGTGACCACGTAACCCCGCGTCGCCGGCGAAAGTAAACATCTTTTCTATAGGCAAGTCTATTAAGTTGTGCACGATCTTGTATAGAAGAATCAAATCTGCACGAAACCGCCGTATCTCTAAGCTTTGTATACCGAGTTCACTGAGGCGATCATCATAATTTAGATCCTCTAGACCCCAAAGCATTTTCGAAGCACGTCTTTGCACAGCCTCGATCAGTCGGATATCTCTTTTCAAATGGGGCCGCCAAACACTAGAACAATACTCCAATCGCGAGCGTACCAAGGCATAGTATAAGGCTAGGAAAGCACGAAGTGTCAAACTATGAAATGTACGGCGAATAAAAGCTAACATCTGTTCAGATTTACCAACAACATGAAGACAATGAGTAGCACTTTTCAAGTCACCCGTTATTGTAACAACAAGATCGTTAACGCCTTCTGTGGAACAGTTTGGAATGATAAATTGCTTGCAAGAGTATGCATGCGGGCCTAGGCATCCAAAGTGAATATATTTAAACTTGGTTATATTAAACTCCATGTCCCACTTAGTACACCAGTCAACAACTGCATCGAGGTCCTGTTGTAGATCAGCTCGGACAATATGTTCTAAACCTTTTCTGATTCGGCGAATAATTTTTGTATCATCGGCAAACTTGAGCACTAAACTGGATAGAACAGAGTCAAGCGTATCGATGTAGAATAGAAACAATGTAGGACCAGTACACTGCCCTGTGGCACGCCGCTCTTAACGGGAACGTTGCTTGACTTTGTCCCATGCACTGTTCTCTGTTAATCAAGAAGGATTCGAACCAGCTTAGTAGATTTCCACCAATACCTAAAGAAGATAGTATCATGAGCAAACGACGATGTGGCACTTTGTCGAACGCCTTCCGGAAATCCAGGTAAATAACGTCGACATTGTCTCCTTGATCCACAACTTTGGATACAAAATC
The DNA here is from genome assembly GCA_030248225.1 of Trileptium ribeirensis. Taxonomy (NCBI): domain Eukaryota; kingdom Metazoa; phylum Nematoda; class Enoplea; order Enoplida; family Thoracostomopsidae; genus Trileptium; species Trileptium ribeirensis. The sequence continues at coordinate 15,015 of JASANE010010672.1, forward strand.
AGTAAAGATGATTAATTGTTGCTCCGTTGACTTTTTCGAAAGAAATCCGTATTGGCTTGAACAAAGCAGACAGTTATTGACTACGTGCCGCAACACTACCCTTTGGATCAATCGTTCTAAAATTTTGCAAACGGCTGACGTCAAGCTTATAGGTCTATAGTTGTTTTGGTCGTCTCTAGCCCCCGATTTGTGTAGGGGAACAACCAAAGCTGATTTCCAATCTTGGGGTATAACACCGTCCTGCAAAGTTTTGTTAAATAACATTGTGAATGGTGCTGCGAGATTGTGTGAACAATTCATAATAAAATTATTCGTAATGCCATCAGGCCCAGGAGACGCACCACGCTTCAGAGCATGTATTACATTAACCACCTCATCCTGATCGATGCTAATGTTGCTAAGTCGATTTTCACAAACCATGCTATAGTGAGGAAAGTTCACAAAATGTTCATCAGTGAAGACTGAAACAAAAAAACTGTTAAGTTCATCGACAATTAGGCTAAGATCATTTGTTATCGACCCATCTCGACATTTCGTAGTGGTAATTTGCGATCTCACTGTGCGTTGTGCATTAACATATTACCAGAACGATTTAGGATCCGATCGTATATTAGATGCCAACAATTGCTCATACTGACGTTTAGACCTGGAAATCTCGGCTGTGGCGAGTTTACATTTATTTCTGTAATTTCGCTCCGCCCATGCAGTTCTATTGCGGAGAAGCAATCTGTGAGCATTTTGCTGTGACAGAATGGCTCGGTATGTTCGATTATCAGCCCATTTTGGCTTGGCACGTTTCAATGAAATAGGAACATAGGGTACGAAGTGCTTGACTGCACCATTAAACACCCCCACGATATACTTCCACATATCTTCTGCTGTGCATATTTCACGAAAAACAGAACAGTCCAAATGTACTTGAAGATATCTATTGATGCGATCCCACTTAGCTCGTCGCCAATTTAGCCTTCTTCGTACACCGGAAGATCTCGGAACATAGCAATAGAAACCGAAATGAACAGCAAAATGGTCACTAGTCGCCAACCCTGGAGCCACATTGACATCTTTAACCATAGCTTCATCACTCACAAAAACTAAATCTAGAATATTATTCCCGCGCGTAGGAATTCGAACTGCTTGCACTAACCCGAGATGGTGTATCACATCCATAAATTTATCGCATCTACTTGGCCAATTATAGCTGTCCCAGTTTATATCTTTAAAGTTGAAATCACCCATAACTACAACATGACTATAAGAACCTTCCAAGCGGAGCAACGCTTCATTGAGGTGTTCATTTGCTGAATCGGTGATTGCTTTCTGCTCTGTATGCGCATACTACTGCCAATGTATCTGTCTTTCTAAGTGATATGCAACACCCAACAATGTCTTCATAGGCACTATTTCGCAATAGTTCAATTGGTTTAGCTTTAAATGTATCCTTTACGTATAGCAATACTCCACCGCCACGTTTGTTACTTCTGTCTGAACGGAAATGGTTGTATCCACTAACCGCTATTTCGGCATCCACCGTGATGTCTTTTCGACACCATGTCTCCGTCACTCCCACAATGTCAAAGTTAAACATACACATAACGGCATTAAATAAGTCAGTTTTGTTACAGATACTTCTTGCATTATATAGACAACAATTCATAAAATTGACGTCATAAATTACATTTACAAAATTAATCTGTGAAGGTGCCGAAATTAATCTCGGTGGACGACACTCTCGTCCACCGTCTGACCGTTTCCCTGGCTCGTGTCTTTGCGTTTAGTGAAAACTTTGTTACGTCGAATAAAAACAATTCTATCTGCTCCAACTTCAGCAATTTTTTTCTTTTTCAATTCAACAAGCTCACGCTGTTGCTTTAGTTGTGTTGGCGTGAAGTCTGGTTTTAAAAAAACTTTCTTATACAATATGTCCCCCTTCAGGCTGTTGGAAGCAGCCAGAACATCGCTTCTTTCTGAGGCACTAGACAACACTATCTTTAATGGACGTTTGCTAACAGACGGACTTTCAGCTGACTGTCCATCTTCTGTATCCCCAACATGTTTTCGGCCTACTCGTATGATTGATTTGATATTGACCTGTAACCTGTCGCCATCTTTGTTAACTAGTTTTCAAAAATTGCTTTCGTAGCTGCTAAATCATGTTGAAATTTTGAATTGATACTATTTTCAGAGGATTCTTCAACGCCAAAAATCATGATATTTGTTTTACGGCGCTCTATGTCAGCCATTTCATCAATAACTGCTTCAGCTGTTGGTGTTACAAACGATTTGTCAACCGCCTTCGATGTGGCAATGTTATCTTTTACAACATCGGCCCACGATTTCGGTGGGTTACCCTCTGGAATTTTTATGCTAATATCATCCATCTTGTTAACGCGATTTAATAAATCGTCATGCGCTGAAGCTAGTTTATCATATTTGTTTTTAAGCTCAAGTAAATCATTTCGCATATCAAAAAACTGATTTGCTCGACCACTGCAAGGTAAACAGGTCCAAAAAACTTCTGCACCGAAAGCTTTATATTCATCATGAAATGACGAAGACATACCGGAACAGGTTCGATGAAATTCACGAGAGCAGAAATTGCAAGTAACGTACGAATCATTGTTGTCGACTCGTATGACACGTTTGCATCTCACATCATGACAATAAATATCATCTGTTGTTGTGCATTGACTGCCGCTCCGAGTTGATCGTTGAGAGGAAGTCATTCATAAATCCAATCAATTTTATACATATATTGCAGTATAATATGAATCTGAATGCAATTGGGTTAAAACCGAGCGTTTCCGAGCGTTTTTTGATTTGGGGCCTGGTTCATGGGTCAAAATGTGGGCTTTTTGTCCCATTTTAGTACCCTTCACGGAAGCAAGGTTACTTTTATCTTAATTTTCGAATTTTTTCTCTGGATGGTTTTTCTTCATAGTAAAATGATATATAAATGCCGATGCCTCTTTTTGCTTTTCGATTAAGGTCCCGGTTCTGGATTTATCGGGTTTGAGGTACGGTTTCATGGCACCCCAATGGTTCCTCCTGATGTCTTGGGCGGCTGATGAGTTTTACCTGGGAGTTTTCGGGCATGGGAAACTCATTGCCGGTGCTAGTTTAGCTGGACAACGCATGATTTCATGGGTACGAGGGTATGGCGCCCCATGGTTCGGGGTCACAGGTCAAAATTAGGGTTCATCCCATTTTAGTACCCTTCATGGAAGCAAGGTTATTTTTGTATTAACCCTCGAATTTTTTCTCTGGATGGTTTTATTTCATAGCAAAATGATATGTATATAAATTTCGATGCCTCTTTTTTTGTTTTTCGGTTAAGGCGCGGTTCTGGATTTATGGGGTTTGAGGTACTGGGTATGGCGCCCCAATGGTTCCTCCACCCACAATTTGAAAATTTGTTGTGACGTCTTTGGCGGGTGAAAAGTATCACTGGGGGTTTTCGGGCATGGGAAACTCATTGCCGGTGTTGGTTTTGCTGGACGACACATGATTTTATGGGTACGGGGGTATGGCGCCCCATGATTCGGGGTCACCTGTCAAAATGGGTTTTTACACCATTTTAGTATATACCCTTCACGGAAGCAAGGTTATTTTTATTTTAACTTTCGAATTTTCATCTGGGTTGTTTTATTTCATAGTAAATTGATATACATCTTTTTTGTTTTTCGATTAAGGCTCCGGTTCTGGAGTTATGGGGTTTGAGGTGTGGCACTCTCGTGGTTCGTCGACCCAATGTTAGAAAATTTGTTCTGACGTCCTGGGCAGCTGAAAAGGTTAACTTGGAGGTTTTGGAGCATGGCAAACTCAATGCTGGTGCTGATTTTGCTCTGCGAACCATGGTTCTATGGGGTATGGTGCCGCCATGGTTCATCGACGACCCAAAATTCTTAATTTTACTGTTACGTATATACGTCCTGAGAGGCAGATAGCTTGCACTTGGGGTTTTGGAGCATGGGATACTTGTTGCTGTTGTTAGTTTTGTTCTAACTTGTGCGGTATTGTGTTATATCCACATATACCATATCGATGTACACGTGGTAAACTTCATACATATAAATTGGTTAGTGCTGGTGGACGTGTGCTCCATGTATGTACCCATGCATTCCTCCGGTGATGTATCTCGGCATAGTCAACTGTAGCTCTTGTCGGGAAGGATTTTGATTATTTTGGTTATCCTCGCATAATAGTTTCAAATAGCCACTATATATATATATAGCTGTTTTACATCTGAAGAATTTCAATAATCTGCTTCGAGACAATCGTATCGTTCACCTCACAGGAGCTTCATATTATCCCGCTGCAAATGGGTCTCCAGAACGGTGGGTTCCAGTCGTCAAAGCAATCGTTGATGAAGTCAATAATACTTTTTCATGTCGCTGTTAGCAATTCTTGATGCAGTACAGCCGCATCCCGTTGCACGTGGATTATTCGCCAGTCAGTTGCTCAATGGACTGCATATCCGCACATAGCTGGACGCTCTTTTCCCGTTACCAGCTCATCAAGCTCGTAGGGCCCTAAGTCACGAAACACAGCCAACACATACCAGATACCATCTATCGTGATCTAATCCAAAAGTCATTTAGCAAAGGCGTAGGGACTGTGGTGGTCAATTTGCCGTATAATAATATAAAATTTACCTGAAAATAGCATATGTCTAAAATTTTTCTGCTTATTCTGGGCTCTCCAAATTGGGTGGGGGCCGGGCATTTTTCGATGTTGCCCCTGGTTCAAAACAGGTGCCCGTAGCAAAATTTTGGGGCTCCCCCGGTTCATTGCCTCTTTTTTGCCACAAAACTTTCTTGGTCCCCAATCGGTCCAAACTATATATATTTATAAAATTTGATCAAAATTTGTACTAAAGTTCCGATATAAACGCATTTAATCCTGGGACCCAGATATATAAACATATCATTATTGAAAAATTTAACTGTTTAATTAAACAAAAATATAATCATCTCCTGAAATCAACTAATATCACGCAGGATAGAATTTCATTGTTTCAAACGGTTGTTCAACCACGAAATTTTATTCTGTGAAATAATAATCATCTCCTGAAATCAACTAATATCATGTATAAAGAGAATTTCATTGTTTCAAACGGTCGTGTGTCAACTACGAAATTTCATTCTGTGAACCCACAATATAAACATATCATTATTAAAAATTTAACTGTTTTACTAAACAAAGATAATCATCTCCCAAAATCAACTAATATTATGTATATATAATTTTATCAAAACGGTTGTTCAACTACGAAATTTTATTCTGTGAACCCACAGATATAAACATATCATTATTAAAAAATTTAACTGTTTAATTAAACAAAAAATATAATCATCTCCTGAAATCAACTAATATCACGCAGGATAGAACTTTTTTGTTTCAAACAGTTGTTCAACTATGAAATTTTAATAATGATATGTTTATATATGTGGGTCCACAGAATAAAACTTAGTAGTTGAACAACCGTTTGAAACAATAAAATTCTATCCTGGCGTGATATTAGTTGATTTTGGGAGATGATTATATTTTTGTTTAATTAAACAGTTAAGTTTTTAATAATGATATGTTTATATCTGTGGGTTCACAGAATGAAATTTAGTTAGTTCCACAACCGTTTGAAACAATGAAATTCTATCCTGCGTGATATTAGTTGATTTCAGGAGATGATTATATTTTTGTTTCACAGAATAAAATTTCGTGGTTGAACAACCGTTTGAAACAATGAAATTCTATCCTGCTTGATATTAGTTGATTACAGGAGATCATAATATTTTTGCTTAAGTAAACAGTTAAACTTTTAATAATGATATGTTTATATCTGTGGGTCCCCAGAATAAAATTTCTAGTTGAACAACCGTTTTGAAACTAAATGAAATTCTATCCTGCGTGATATTAGTTGATTTCAGGAGATAATTATAGTTTTTGTTTCACGAATAAATATTTCGTGGTTGAACAACCGTTTGAAACAATGAAATTCTATCCTGCGTGATATAAGTTGATTTCAGGAGATGATTATATTTTTGTTTAATTTAATAGTTAAATTTTTAATAGTGAATATGTTTATATCTGTGGGTTCACAGAATAAAATTTCGTAGTTGAACAACCGTTTGAAACAATGAAATTCTATCCTGCGTGATATTAGTTGATTTCAGGAGATGATTATATTTTTGTTTCACAGAATAAAATTTCGTGGTTGAACAACCGTTTGAAACAATGAAATTCTATCCTGCGTGATATTAGTTGATTTCAGGAGATGATTATATTTCTGTTTAATTAAACAGTTAAATTTTTAATAATGATATGTTTATATCTGTGGGTTCACAGAATAAAATTTCGTAGTTGAACAACCGTTTGAAACAATGAAATTCTATCCTGCGTGATATTAGTTGATTTCAGGAGATGATTATATTTTTGTTTAATCAAACAGTTAAATTTTTAATAATGATATGTTTATATCTGTGGGTTCACAGAATAAAATTTCATAGTTGAACAACTGTTTGAAACAAAAAAGTTCTATCCTGAGTGATATTAGTTGATTTCAGGATATGATTATATTTTCATTTAATTAAACAGTTAAATTTTTAATAATGATATGTTTATATCTGTGGGTTCACACAATAAAATTTCATAGTTGAACAACTGTTTGAAGATAATAAATTTCTTTTTCGACTGAGGAAATTTTTTTTGATTCAGCAAGTATAAGTCAAAGCGTTAATTCACCCTAAGCAAAACATGGCTGAGACTGAACCTGTATATATGTAATTCATTTACGAAGCCGGAGAAAGGAACGAACGGCCTGAATAAAGTTCAATTTGACGCAGGATTTTACAGCCTTTTAATATTGTTCTGGGCGATCGGAACAGTGTCGATTTGTATGTGAGATGTTATGTCCAAAATTTCTACAAAAAGACATGACCATAGGTTTATCACGCTAGAAAGCATACTTCCCGAAACACCGCCTTTGAAGGGGTGATAGTTCTGACACGGTAGATTTGGTTACCTTCCGAAGAAGCTCGTACCTACCCATTTGATAGGACCCTGGGTCAATGTGGCATCAGTCTGTTGCCCGTGAAGATTATGCTCACAGGAAGGCTGGAACACACGGCATCCGTGGGATTGCTGTGAGTCTTGTAATGTAACCATCTGGCCGAATGACAAGCATTTATTATAATATTAACATTTAAAATATATCTACATTTTATATATAGCACTTATTTTTGAAAACTAAAACATTTTTGGCATAAAATCTCAAACTTTGATCGATCGTTTTTGTGTGTGGGTTTGCTGTCGTAAAAGTTAAAAACAATTTCCCGGTGACTCTACGATGCCATCAAATATAGTTTAAATGTTGCATGTGAATGATATTAATATGATTTCAGGGTGACTCACCAGTGGTACAAGCCGGCGAACACTCCTTTCATCCTGTGTCGATCGATAGAACAAACTGACTGCAGTATAACTATCATGACTACCTGTAGTTCTTTATGTCCAATATTTCAACCGATAACACGCGGGCAAACGGTTGAACGTTGAACGGGACAAATCTTGCCCCAAACCATGGACGCCTGAAGCCCAACCCAAAGCTAATCCAAATCAAAAATTTGCTTACGTTTGATGAAGTAATAGTAGAATTAGGAGAGTCTCAAATATTTGGGAGCTACACAGAATACAAAAAAGATAATGTGATTGTAATTGGAATACTGGAACCGAACTTGATGGATACTAAAGGGCGTTTATTGCTAGGGCAAATAATATCTTAGCCGTTGACCTATATCACGCTTACTTTATATAGCGTTTTCTGTTAAGAGAGTCTCACGACTTCCAGTCTCGCGGTGGATTAAAAACAAAGTAATATTTGGGAGCTACACAGAATACAAAAAAGATAATGTGATTGTAATTGGAATACTGGAACCGAACTTGATGGATACTAAAGGGCGTTTATTGCTAGGGCAAATAATATCTTAGCCGTTGACCTATATCACGCTTACTTTATATAGCGTTTTCTGTTAAGAGAGTCTCACGACTACAGTTGTACAGCGCGCTACTCGCAAGCTATGGGCCGTACTCAAAATGACGACTACGTCATTTTCTACTGGAATTTAATTTAATTCCGGGGGTGCCCTAACAGTGGGTGGAACCGGCGCCGTCTTGCTTAAGCCCGTGGTCGGTACAAAATTATTTCTAATCAGAAAACCTAATGCAAGCATAATAGATTTTTAGTTCTTTTGAATTCTAATATGGCTCAAAAATCCGCGGCATGCCTTGCACCCAAAGCCACAAACAGGTGTTGGCCTACAGCTATTCCTAGAATCCTTTCTGATATCCGTCTGCTATTATCATGCTTTCGTGAGGCATTATTTTATATCCTAGTATTATAAAATTGATTTGTTTGGTTGTCTTGGTAAACACGGTTCTTTTTTGAAATTTCACAATAATATGCTAATGATAATTATTCTTTTGGGTTTTCTATTATGTGCTTGGTTTAGGTATTGCATTTTATAACAATGACATCGGTATAATAAATAGCTACAACAGGGAGTGGGTGAAACAGCCAGAATGTAAATGGATATAGTTCAAAAGATTTGGTTGTATTAACGAGAGCTTTCGCATTTACTGACACAAACTATGAAATAATATACATTACATATAAGGCAAACAATGGAATGTCCTATATGACATTGGATTGTGACAGCTGTCTATCATGTATAATTCTGTAATTGTGGTGAACTTATTTTTATGCATATTACGCCACCTCCCAACGTAAATCCAATCGACACCGGATATATTTTATGACTCTAATAACTGGAAAAAACTGCATTGACCAATCAGTGTTGAATGGCGCTTGCCGGTAAGGAGGGCGGTAGGAAAGTCTGGGGGAATGGGGGTTCGCCAAGTATTACCACAGTCTCCTTATTTTTCCTTATAATTTTCCTCTTGACATTTTCCACAATTTTCAACGCGCCGTCAGAGCGCGAGGATAGGAATTTGAGAGTGAGAAGTGCAGGGTTCAGAACCCGGGTAGGCTAAATATGGATTAGTGGGTCCAAAACTTAGGGCGTAACACCATTACACATCTTTTTAGAGGCCTATGATGAATATATAGTTACAGGAGTATGATTCAGTAAGTAGAGTTTAACTATAGTTTATTCGGCTGTTCGCATTGAGTAGGCAACTGTCGGGTAAACTGCGTTGAGTTTAGTTCTATAGTTTAACTATAGATTATTGCTTATTATTATTTAATGAGTTTTTAATGTCATTCTTTAAATTTTTAGAAATATATATTTAAATATCATATATTATGATATATATTTTTATCGGCAAAAACTGGATTTTAATTTAGTATAACCCAGGCACATTGTAATTTTAATTCTCAACGCCATGATATGCTTAATGCAAGAAATATAATATCAAGTACTGTTAATGTGATTATAGCCAATGGATTCGGGAATAATTTTAATATTCCTGACTATTATTCTGGTCTTGTTGCTGGTTGGCTTGATTTTTAACGTAATCCGAACATATAGTCATCGTCTGAAATCACTTTGGCAATACTTATCGAGCTACTACTTACGAATTGTTCGCGGCGCTGACGCAAATTGCAATTACAACGATGACGAAGATGAAACTGCTAGCTTGTGTGCGACTTCGAAACCACAGGACTCTCCTAATTCTACTATTACTTCATCAAACGTAAGCAAATTTTTGATTTGGATTAGCTTTGGGTTGGGCTTCAAGCTTCCATGGCTTGGGACAAGATTTGTCCCATTCTACCGTTTGACCGCGTGTTATCAGTTGAAATGTTGGACATAAAGAACTACAGGTAGTCATGATAGTCGTTACAGTCAGTTTGCTCTATCGATCGACACAGGATTAATGTATTTGGCAGGCTAAAGGTAAGCAAATTAATCTGAATTAGCTTTAGGTTGGGCTTCAGGATTTCATGTTTTGGGGCAAGATTTGTCCAGTTCTACCGTTTGATCGCGTATTATAGGTTGAAATGTTGGATGTTGGACATAAAGAACTACAGGCAGTCATGATAGTCACTGCAGTCAGTTTGTTCAAATAATCGACACAGGATGAAAATGTATTTGGCCGGCTTTCACCAGTAGTGAAGTCACACTGAAATCATATTTAATCTGGTTCATGCAAAATTTAAACTATATTTGGTGGCATCGTAGAGTTACCTGGAAATTGCTTTTAACCTTTGCGACAGCAAACCTACATACAAAAACGATCGATCAAAGTTTGAGATTTTATGCCAAAAATGTTTAATTTTAAAAATAAGTGCTATATATAAATTCTAAATATATTTTAAATGTTAATATTATAATAAATGCTTGTGGCCGTGCAGCCAAGTGGTTACATTACAGGACTCACAATCCCACGGATGCTGTGTGTTCCAGCATTCCTGTGAGCATAATCTTCATGGGGAAGAGACTGAGGCCGCGTTGCCCCAGGGTATTCACCTGTCAAATGGGTAGGTACGAGCTTCTTCGGAAGTTAAACAAATCTATCGTGTCAGAACTATCACCCCTTCAAATGCAGCGCTTCGGCAAGTATGCTTTCTAGCGTGATAAACCTATGTTCATCTCTTTTTGTGGAAATTTTGGACATAATATCTCACATACAAATCGACACTGTTCCGATCGTCCAGAACAATATTAAAAGGCTGTAAAAACCTGCGTCAAATTGAACTTTATTCAGGCCGTTCGTTCCTTTCTCCGGCTTTGTAAATGAATTACATATATCTAGGTTCCGTCTCAATCATGTTTTGCCTACGGTGAATTAACGCTTTGACTTATACTTGCTGAATCAAAAAAATTTCCGCAGTCGTGAAATAAATTTATTATCTTCAAACAGTTGTTCAACTATGAAATTTTATTGTGTGAACCCACAGATATAAACATATCTTTATTAAAAATTTACCTGCTAAATTAAACAAAAATATAATCATCTCCTGAAATCAACTATTATCACGCAGGATAGAATTCCATTGTTTCAAAGAGTTGTTCAACTACGAAATTTTATTCTGTGAACCCGCAGATATAAACATATCATTATTAAAAATTTACCTGCTAAATTAAACAAAAATATAATCATCTCCTGAAATCAACTATTATTACGCAGGATAGAATTTCATTGTTTCAAACGGTTGTTCAACTACGAAATTTTATTCTGTGAACCCGCAGATATAAACATATCATTATTAAAAATTTACCTGCTATATTGAAACAATAAACAGAATCATCTCCTGAAATCAACAATATCACGCAGGATAATTCATTGTTTCAACGGTTGTTCACCCGAAATTTTATTCTGTGAAACAAAAATATCATCTCCTGCGAAATCAACTAATATCACGCAGGATAGAATTTCATTGTTTCAAAATGGTTGTTCAACTAACGAAATTTTATTTCTGTGAACCGCAGATATAAACATATCATTATTAAAAATTTACCTGCTAAATTAAACAAAAATATAATCATCTCCTGAAATCAACTATTATCACGCAGGATAGAATTTCATTGTTTCAAACGTTTGTTCAACCACGGTTTTTCGAAACAAAACATCTCCAGCAACCCACCAGCAGAAATCATCGCTTTCAAAATGGAACTACGAAATTTTATTCTGTGAACCCGTAGATATAAACATATCATTATTAAAAATTTACCTGCTAAATTAAACAAAAATATAATCATCTCCTGAAATCAACTATTATCACGCAGGATAGAATTTCATTGTTTCTAAAGGTAGTTCAACTACGAAATTTTATTCTGTGAACCCGTAGATTTAAACATATCATTATTAAAAATTTACCTGCTAATTAAACAAAACATAATCATCTCCTAAATCACTATTATCTCTATAGCATTATCATTGTTTCAAACGGTTGTTCAACTACGAAATTTTATTCTGTGAACCCGTAGATATAAACATATCATTATTAAAAAATTTAACTGCTAAATTAAACAAAAACAGAATCATCTTCTCAAAATCAACTATTATCACGCTAAATAGAGTTTCATTGTTTCAAACGGTCGTTCAACTTACGAAATTTTATTCTGTGAAACCCAGAGATATAAACATATCATTATTAAAATTTCATAGTTGAAGAAATGTGTTTGAAACAAAAAAGTTCTATCCTGCGTGATATTAGTTGATTTCAGGAGATGATTTAATATTTTTTGGTTTAATTAAACAGTTAAAATTTTTAACTAGGATGTTTATATCTGTGGGTTCACAGAATAAAATTTCGTAGTCGAACAACCGTTTGAAACAAATAAAATTCTATCCTGCGTGATATTAGTTGATTTTGGGAGATGATTATATTTTTGTTTAATTAAACAGTTAAATTTTTAATAATGATATGTTTATATCTGTGGGTTCACAGAATGAAATTTCGTAGTTGAACAACCGTTTGAAACAATGAAATTCTATCCTGCGTGATATTAGTTGATTTCAGGAGATGATTATATTTTTGTTTCACAGAATAAAATTTCGTGGTTGAACAACCGTTTGAAACAATGAAATTGTATCCTGCGTGATATTAGTTGATTTCAGGAGATGATTATATTTTTGTTTAATTAAACAGTTAAATTTTTAATAATGATATGTTTATATCTGTGGGTCCCCAGAATAAAATTTCGTAGTTGAACAACCGTTTGAAACAATGAAATTCTATCCTGCGTGATATTAGTTGATTTCAGGAGATAATTATATTTTTGTTTCACAGAATAAAATTTCGTGGTTGAACAACCGTTTGAAACAATGAAATTCTATCCTGCGTGATATTAGTTGATTTCAGGAGATGATTATATTTTTGTTTAATTAAACAGTTAAATTTTTAATAATGATATGTTTATATCTGTGGGTTCACAGAATAAAATTTCGTAGTTGAACAACCGTTTGAAACAATGAAATTCTATCCTGCGTGATATTAGTTGATTTCAGGAGATGATTATATTTTTGTTTCACAGAATAAAATTTCGTGGTTGAACAACCGTTTTCGAAAACAATGAAATTCTATCCTGCGTGATGATTAGTCGATTTCAGGAGATCATTATATTTCTGTTTAATTAAACAGTTAAATTTTTAATAATGATATGTTTATATCTGTGGGTCTTGACAGAATAAAATTTCGTAGTTGAACAACCGTTTGAAACAATGAAATTCTATCCTGCGTGATAGTAGTTGATTTCAGAGAAGATGATCATATTTTTGTTTAACCAAACAGTTAAATTTTTGAATAACTACACGTTCATATCTGTGGGTTCACATAATAGAAATTTCATAGTTGAACAACTGTTTGAAAAACAAAAAAGTTCTATCCTGAGTGATATTAGTTGATTTCAGGATATGATTATATTTTCATTTAATTAAACAGTTAAATTTTTAAATAACTATATGTTTATATCTGGCGGTTTCACACAATAAAATTTCATAGTTGAACAACTGTTTGAAGATAATAAATTTCTTTTTCGATGAGGAAATTTTTTTTTGATTCAGCAAGTATAAAGTCAAAGCGTCAAGTCAACCTGAAGCAAAACATGGCTGAGACTGAACCTGTATATATGTAATTCATTTACGAAGCCGGAGAAAGGAACGAACGGCCGAATAGAGTTCAATTTGACGAGGGATTTTACAGCCTTTTAATATTGTTCTGGGCGATCGGAACAGTGTCGATTTGTATGTGAGATGTTATGTCCAAAATTTCTACAAAAAGACATGACCATAGGTTTATCACGCTAGAAAGCATACTTCCCGAAACACCGCCTTTGAAGGGGTGATAGTTCTGACACGGTAGATTTGGTTACCTTCCGAAGAAGCTCGTACCTACCCATTTGATAGGACCCTGGGTCAATGTGGCATCAGTCTGTTGCCCGTGAAGATTATGCTCACAGGAAGGCTGGAACACACGGCATCCGTGGGATTGTGAGTCTTGTAATGTAACCACTTGGCCGAACGGCCACAAGCATTTATTATAATATTAACATTTAAAATATATCTACATTTTATATATAGCACTTATTTTTGAAAACTAAAACATTTTTGGCATAAAATCTCAAACTTTGATCGATCGTTTTTGTGTGTGGGTTTGCTGTCGTAAAAGTTAAAAACAATTTCCCGGTGACTCTACGATGCCATCAAATATAGTTTAAATGTTGCATGAACCAGATTAAATATGATTTCAGGGTGACTTCACCAGTGGTACAAGCCGGCGAAATACATTTTCATCCTGTGTCGATCGATAGAACAAACTGACTGCAGTATAACTATCATGACTACCTGTAGTTCTTTATGTCCAATATTTCAACCGATAACACGCGGGATAGAATTTCATTGTTTCAAACGGTTGTTTAATGATCAAAATTTTATTCTGTGAACCCACAGATATAAACACACCACTTATTAAAAATTTAACTGTTTAATTAAACAAAAATATAATCATCTCCTGAAATCAACTTATATCACGCAGGATAGAATGTTCATTGTTTCAAACGGTTGTTCAACCACTAAATTTTATTCTGTGAAACAAAAATATAAATTATCTCCTGAAATCAACTAATATCACGCAGGCATAGAATTTCATTGTTTCAAACGGTTGTTCAACTACGAAATTTTATTCTGGGGACCGACGGAGATATAAACATATCATTTATTAAAAATTTAACTGTTTAATTAAACAAAAATATAATCATCTCCTGAAATCAACTAATATCACGCAGGATAGAATTTCATTGTTTCAAACGGTTGTTCAACCACGAAATTTTATTCTGTGAAACAAAAATATAATCATCTCCTGAAATCAACTAATATCACGCAGGATAGAATTTCATTGTTTCAAACGGTTGTTCAACTACGAAATTTCATTCTGTGAACCCACAGATATAAACATATCATTATTAAAAATTTAACTGTTTAATTAAACAAAAATATAATCATCTCCCAAAATCAACTAATATCACGCAGGATAGAATTTTATTGTTTCAAACGGTTGTTCAACTACGAAATTTTATTCTGTGAACCCACAGATATAAACATATCATTATTAAAAATTTAACTGTTTAATTAAACAAAAATATAATCATCTCCTGAAATCAACTAATATCACGCAGGATAGAACTTTTTTGTTTCAAACAGTTGTTCAACTATGAAATTTTATTCTGTGAACCCACAGATATAAACATATCATAATTAAAAATTTAACTGTTTAATTAAACAAACATATAATCATCTCCTGAAATCAACTAATATCACGCAGGAATGAATTTCATTGTTTCAAACGGTTGTTCAACTACGAAATTTTATTCTGTGAACCCACAGATATAAACATATCATAATTAAAAATTTAACTGTTTAATTAAACAAAAATATAATCATCTCCTGAAATCAACTAATATCACGCAGGATAGAATTTCATTGTTTCAAACGATTGTTAAACCGCGAAATTTTATTCTGTGAATCCGCAGACATAAACATATCATTATTAAAAATTTACCTGCTAAATTAAACAAAAATGTAATAATCTCCTGAAATCAACTAATATCACACAGGATAGAATTTTTTGTTTCAAACAGTTGTTCAACTATGAAATTTTATTCTGTGAAACAAAAATATAATCATCTCCTGAAATCGACTAATATCACGCAGGATAGAATTTCATTGTTTCAAACGGTTGTTCAACTACGAAATTTTATTCTGTGAACCCACAGATATAAACATATCATTATTAAAAATTTAACTGTTTAATTAAACAAAAATATAATCATCTCCTGAAATCCACTAATATCACGCAGGATAGAATTTCATTGTTTCAAACGGTTGTTCAACCACGAAAATTTTATTCTGTGAAACCGGCAGACATAAACATATCATTATTAAAAATTTACCTGTTAGAATTAAACAAAAACGTAGAGTTTTGTAAATCAACTAATATCACACAGGATAGAATTTTTTGTTTCACACAGTTGTTCAACTATGAAATTTTATTCGTGAAAGAAAATATAATCATTTCTCGACCATGACATCACTATAGATAAATTTCCTCATTGTTTCAAACGGTTGTTCAACTACGAAATTTTATTGTGAACCCACAGATATAAACATATCATTATTAAAATTTAACTGTTTAATTAAACAAAAATATAATCATCTCCTGAAATCAACTAATATCACGCAGGATAGAATTTCATTGTTTCAAACGGTTGTTCAACCACGAAATTTTATTCTGTGAACCCAGATATAAACATATCATTATTAAAAATTTAACTGTTTAATTAAAAAAACACACACACACACACACACACACACACACACACACACACACACACACACACACATATACACACACACATACACACAAAAAAAAAAAAAAAAACAAAAATATAATCATCTCCTGAAATCAACTAATATCACGCAGGATAGAACTTTTTTGTTTCAAACAGTTGTTCAAAATGACAGATTAAAATTTTATTCTGTGAACCCACAGATATAAACATATCATAATTAAAATTTAACTGTTTAAATGAACAAACATATAATCATCTCCTGAAATCAAATGATATTATGCAGGATAGAATTTCATTGTTTCAAGCGGTTGTTCAACCACGAAATTTTATTCTGTGAACCCGCAGACATAAACATATCATTATTAAAATTTTACCTGCTAAATTAGAACAAAAATGTAAATAATCTCCTGAAATCAACGTAATATCACACAGGATAGAATTTTTTGTTTCAAACAGTTGTTCAACTATGAAATTTTATTCTGTGAAACAAGAATATAATCATTTCCTGAAAATTGTCTATATCACGCAGGATAGAATTTCATTGTTTCAAACGGTTGTTCAACTACGAAATTTTATTCTGTGAACCCACAGATATAAACATATCATTATTAAAAATTTAACTGTTTAATTAAGCAAAAATATAATCATCTCCTGAAATCAAATATCACGCAAGATAGAACTTTTTTGTTTCAAACGGTTGTTCAACTACGAAATTTTATTCTGTGAACCCGCAGATATAAACATATCATTATTAAAAATTTACCTGCTAAATTAAACAAAAATATAATCATCTCCTGAAATCAACTATTATCACGCAGGATAGAATTTCATTGTTTCAAACGGTTGTTCAACTACGAAATTTTATTCTGTGAACCCGTAGATATAAACATATCATTATTAAAAATTTACCTGCTAAATTAAACAAAAATATAATCATCTCCTGAAATCAACTAATATCACGCAGGATAGAATTTCATTGTTTCAAACGGTTGTTCAACCACGAAATTTTATTCTGTGAACCCGCAGACATAAACATATCATTATTAAAAATTTAACTGTTTAATTAAACAAAAATATAATCATCTCCTGAAATCAACTAATATCACGCAGGATAGAACTTTTTTGTTTCAAACAGTTGTTCAACAATGAAATTTTATTCTGTGAACCCACAGATATAAACATATCATTATTAAAAATTTAACTGTTTGATTAAACAAAAATATAATCATCTCCTGGAATCAACTAATATCACGCAGGATAGAATTTCATTGTTTCAAACGGTTGTTCAACCACGAAATTTTATTTCTTGTGTAGCCTCAAGACATAAACATATCATTATTAAAAATTTACCTGCTAAATTAAACAAAAAATGTAAAAAAATCTCCTGAAATCAACTAATATCACACAGGATAGAATTTTTTGTTTCAAAAACATTTATTTCAACTATGAAATTTTATTCTGTGAACCCACAGATATAAACATATCATTATTAAAAATTTAAATGTTTAATTAAACAAAAATATAATCATATCCTGAAATCAACTAACATCACGCAGGATAGAATTTCATTGTTTCAAACGGTTGTTACAACCACGAAATTTTATTCTGCGAACCCTCAGACATAAACATATCATTATTAAAAATTTACCTGCTAAATTAAACAAAAAATGTAATAATCTCCTGAAATCAACTAATATCAGACAGGATAGAAATTTTTTGTTTCAAACAGTTGTTCAACTATGAAATTTTATTCTGTGAAACAAAAATATAATCATCTCCTGAAATCAACTAATATCACGCAGGATAGAATTTCATTGTTTCAAACGGTTTTTCAACTATGAAATTTTATTCTGTGAACCCACAGATATAAACATATCATTATTAAAAATTTAAAACTGTTTAATTAAACAAAAATATAATCATCTCCTAAATCAACTAATATCACGCAGGATAGAATTTCATTGTTTCAAACGGTTGTTCAACCACGAAATTTTATTCTGTAATCTACAAGACATAAACATATCATTATTAAAAATTTACCTGCTAAATTAAACAAAAATGTAATAATCTCCTGAAATCAACTAATATCACACAGGATAGAATTTTTTGTTTCAAACAGTTGTTCAACTATGAAATTTTATTCCTGTGAAAACAAAAATATAATCATCCCCTGAAATCAACTGGAATATCACGCAGGATAGAATTTCATTGTTTCAAACGGTTGTTCAACTATGAAATTTTATTCTGTGAAATCGCCACAGATATAAACATATCATTATTAAAAATTTAACTGTTTAATTAAACAAAAATATAATCATCTCCTGAAATCAACTAATATCACGCAGGATAGAATTTCATTGTTTCAAACGGTTGTTCAACCACGAAATTTTATTCTGTGAACCCGCAGACATAAACATATCATTATTAAAAATTTACCTGCTAAATTAAACAAAAATGTAATAATCTCCTGAAATCAACTAATATCACACAGGATAGAATTTTTTGTTTCAAACAGTTGTTCAACTATGAAATTTTATTCTGTGAAACAAAAATATAATCATCTCCTGAAATCAACTAATATCACGCAGGATAGAATTTCATTGTTTCAAACGGTTGTTCAACTACGAAATTTTATTCTGTGAACCCACAGATATAAACATATCATTATTAAAAATTTAACTGTTTAATTAAACAAAAATATAATCATCTCCTGAAATCAACTAATATCACGCAGGATAGAATTTCATTGTTTCAAACGGTTGTTCAACCACGAAATTTTATTCTGTGAACCCGCAGACATAAACATATCATTATTAAAAATTTACCTGCTAAATTAAACAAAAATGTAATAATCTCCTGAAATCAACTAATATCACACAGGATAGAATTTTTTGTTTCAAACAGTTGTTCAACTATGAAATTTTATTCTGTGAAACAAAAATATAATCATCTCCTGAAATCAACTAATATCACGCAGGATAGAATTTCATTGTTTCAAACGGTTGTTCAACTATGAAATTTTATTCTGTGAACCCACAGATATAAACATATCATTATTAAAAATTTAACTGTTTAATTAAACAAAAATATAATCATCTCCTGAAATCAACTAATATCACGCAGGATAGAACTTTTTTGTTTCAAACAGTTGTTCAACTATGAAATTTTATTCTGTGAACCCACAGACATAAACATATCATTATTAAAAAGTTACCTGCTAAATTAAACAAAAATGTAATAATCTCCTGAAATCAACTAATATCACACAGGATAGAATTTTTTGTTTCACACAGTTGTTCAACTATGAAATTTTATTCTGTGAAACAAAAATATAATCATCTCCTGAAATCAACTAATATCACGCAGGATAGAATTTCATTGTTTCAAACGGTTGTTCTACTATGAAATTTTATTCTGTGAACCCACAGATATAAACATATCATTATTAAAACTTTAACTGTTTAATTAAACAAAAATATAATCATCTCCTGAAATCAACTAATATCACGCAGGATAGAATTTCATTGTTTCAAACGGTTGTTGAACTACGAAATTTTATTCTGTGAACCCACAGATATAAACATATCATTATTAAAAATTTAACTGTATAATTAAACAAAAATATAATCATCTCCTGAAATCAACTAATATCACGCAGAATAGAACTTTTTTGTTTCAAACAGTTGTTCAACTATGAAATTTTATATTTTGAACCCACAGATATAAACATATCATTATTAAAAATTTAACTGTTTAATTAAACAAAAATATAATATTTCCTGAAATCAATTAATATCACGCAGGATAGAATTTCATTGTTTCAAACGGTTGTTCAGCTACGAAATTTTATTCTGTGAACCCACAGATATAAACATATCATTATTAAAAATTTAACTGTTTAATTAAACAAAAATATAATCATCTCCTGAAATCAACTAATATCACACAGGATAGAATTTTTTGTTTCAAACAGTTGTTCAACTATGAAATTTTATTCTATGAAACAAAAATATAATCATCACCTGAAATCAACTAATATCACGCAGGATAGAACTTTTTTGTTTCAAACAGTTGTTCAACTATGAAATTTTATTCTGTGAACCCACAGACATAAACATATCATTATTAAAAATTTAACTGTTTAATTAAACAAAAATATAATCATCTCCTGAAATCAACTAATATCACGCAGGATAGAATTTCATTGTTTCAAACGGTTGTTCAACTATGAAATTTTATTCTGTGAACCCACAGATATAAACATATCATTATTAAAAATTTAACTGTTTAATTAAACAAAAATATAATCATCTCCTGAAATCAACTAATATCACGCAGGATAGAATTTCATTGTTTCAAACGGTGGTTCAACTACGAAATTATATTCTGTGAACCCACAGATATAAACATATCATTATTAAAAATTTAACTGTTTAATTAAACAAAAATATAATCATCTCCTGAAATCAACTAATATCACGCCGGATAGCATTTCATTGTTTCAAACTGTTGTTCAACTACGAAATTTTATTTTGTGAACCCACAGATATAAACATATCATTATTAAAAATTTGACTGTTTATTAAGGGGTTTACGTACTCTAAAAAATTTGTATCTATGCTTCTTGCTAGGGTAACCTGAACGAAGCGTGTATATATGTCACGGGATTGTGGAAAGTTTCTACGCATTTTGTTTCTCTTGATGTCACTTGTTTCGAAGAATTTGAATTTGTGCTTCCCTGATAGTGTAATATGAGCAAAGCAAAGATACCACCAGATTGTGCAAATACTTTTTTCGTCTTGACAAGTGTAACACAAATTAGATATATATCGTCAATCTACTACCCAAACTCAACTATTTTACTTCTAAGATGAATTTGTCCTATGATAATATGTCTTTAAAAAAAACGAAACCGAAATAAAGCCAATAAGTAGCGTTACACATGCCCCCGGACACAGTAATTGCAAAAATTTGAACCAATTCGCCGTATTTAATGCTCAACTTATAATCTCTAACTTGTAACATCACACAATTTACGCATATATTACCCGACTGTAGGTGTCTAATGTTCATCGGCTTACAAAGATAAATGTTTCTATGTTGAGGTGGTGCCCATTAGAGAGAGGGTTGCGACAGAAAAGTAAACTACTTTATTTAAGCTGGCGTTTGTTCGTAAATCGAGAAATATATCATCATGTTTGGTACCGTTTTGTGGCGGTCCTTTTGCTGAATTCTATGGTAGCTGCCAAGTTTAAAAATCGTGTATTACATACTTCATGTCATCAGCGTTTAACTGGATGCTTCGCAGAGACCTTTGTGTTTCTACAATTTTATGGTCACATGTTCAACCTGAAGCCTGTTATATTGTAGTCTATTCTCCTATAATTCAGCTCGTTAACATTTGTGAACCAGCATAGTGTCTACTTTGGCAAGCAAGTTTATCGTTTATCAAATCACATCATTAGAATAAACGACATAGCGAGGTCTTCAGTCAAATTTTAGAGCCATATTAGTCCCATAAAACAATGTTATATGCCTAGAACATCGTTTATTTGCATGGAACAAAAACCTCTTGAAATTTGAAAATCCGGGTACCAGCAAATATTTAACACCTACCTTCTGGATTAGTATGATCACTCGGCCACGTTTTAACAAACGCGCCTGCATTACATTGTGGATAATTTGAAGTGTGTCTTAGGTTTCCAAAGAGGTTTAAAACTCTGCAGATATTATAGGCTTAATAATTTAGAGCGGGTAGGACGTATTTCACAGTAATAAATCGGACTAATGTGGAAATAATAAACACAGGCAGCTGACTACCCGAATTTTGGAGTTACAGCCAGCAAACTCGCTATAAAAACCATTACACCATTGGAAAAACGATCCGGTCCACCCTTTATATCCTAGCCTATGCGTCTTTCTAGTTTGATCAACCACTGAAAAAATCATAAACATTTCCACAGCAGTTGTTTGGTGTAGACTAGAGGTACGCAGCAGCAGAGAGCAATTAATGATTGCTATTATCGTGGGGTAAACTCAGCGGTAATTAATTGATTTTTGGTAATGAACAAAAAATACTAAAAGAAGGTCTCACACTGTTTGTGATTACTTTTCCGAAGTCATGACTTACATTAAGACTGTCTGATTTGCTATAAGTAAATCGTTAGTGAACTAACATTTATAAAACACATAAGCATACATGATAAAGACTTGTTCGCGCTAAGGACATATCCACGCTCATTATGACACCGCTGAATCAAGTTAAGCGATGTTTCTCAAAATGCGCCAAACGCAGATTATCTATGGTTTAAATGGCGATATCACCCACCCAGTGAAGCCAATTTTGCAAAGAATCCGCCCTATAGATCCGTAATGAAGCCACTTCCGGTGCATAATTATTAAGCTTTTTCATGATATCTGCCTTCAATGATAACTTAATAATTTTTGCATTTTTCTTGCAGTTTTCGGACTCAAATTTATAGATTGCACTATAATTTACTCAAATCTTTCGCCTGGTGGTACAGGGTGCGGGACGTAAGAGGAATGTATGATTAGTTAACTGTCCGACCCTTAAGGGTTTACCCACCGCGTTAACCGACTAGCGGAAATTGAAGGAAAACGAAGTAAGCCATACTTTGGCCTGATAAAATATGTTTTCAGCCCCCTCCCCTGCTCTCATACAAATAGATATATAGACGCTTGAAACAGAATACGCATGCAGCTTATTATTATACAGCTAATATATCAATGGAAACATAGTAAACCGGCATGCCGTTACAAAAACAGTTTATTAATAGATGGCCGGTCACAGTGGGTGCATCTCTAAAGCCCAACGATGCCTGTTCAAGTCATCACGATAAGCTATAGTTTGTTCGATATTACTGGAAATTAAATTCAGTTCATGATGCAAGAGATTAACTATATAAGGTCGTATAAATTTAAGGAATTACCGGAGGGTAGTGATGTTTTAAACAAGTTATCTTCTACAATATCAAAGCCAACAAGTTACCAAAACGGTGTTTCAACGACGTTCAACAGCGATTCATACCCTGAAAACAGTTCAAAATCTAATGGCAAAACCACAACAGCTATGAAGAGCGATGACGATCAAAATCAACGTTGTAATAGCGAAAATGGGAAAAAATCAACCGGCTCAGATTTTGCGGTGACTGCTAATCAGTCAATGGAAAAATCAATGAAATCACACGGCAAATCGCCGCCTTCTAACAACGATGAAATTTGCGCTGAAACCGATCGTCGTTTGGACGACCGACTAAAGCTTAGCCTACAATCTTATGATCGTGATGGTGATGAAAGCCGCGTCAGTGTCTGCAGTATGCATGACGGCGGGATCGGCATTGGCGAACTTGGAATCACAAAAAACCATGATTCCAGACGGTCCAGTGCGACAAGCGTGTCTTCGGACGAAAACGGTATGATGTTTTTTTCGATAAGTTGACTCTATCCTGATGTAAATCTTCCAAACACTAGCTATGCAATCTATATTGTTAATTTGATTAACTTGGAATCACAAAAAACCATGATTCCAGACGGTCCAGTGCGACAAGCGTGTCTTCGGACGAAAACGGTATGATGTTTTTTTCGATAAGTTGACACTATCCTGATGTAAATCTTCCAAACACTAGCTATGCAATCTATATTGTTAATTTGATTAATATGCCAACATTAGGATTTCGGATATTGAAAATTTTATGATGTATCTTAATTTATATATCTTTCTCAATCTGGTCATCGTTTTCATTTGACGTCTGTCTTTGCTTTACAATATACAGTTATATTCTGTGTTTTGTGTTCAGGAATTATAATGTTGAAAACAAGGTTTTTGTTGAATTAATATATGTTACAAAAGGGTAAACCCAGTGGTAACACGTTATATGTAACCCAGCACAATGATTGATATTAGTATAATTTATGCCGTAACGTGATGGCCTAAGAGACAACACAAACAAATACAGGACAGTCTTAATGCCTCTTGCCACAGAAAGCAGCACAAGCTAGACACGGATATTCTCCACGATGGCAATGAAAAAACGGAGATTAAAACGATTCCAAAATTAGATATTGGCGCACGCTAAAACAACCAATGGAAAGGTTTGGGGTTTGTTTATGTGCGCTAATCGCACTCCTCACTCGCCCTGGGAGGCCATAATTACACTCCTTGCTTGCCCTAAAAAGTCATCCATTATCGCGCTCCTCGCTTGCCCAAGAAGGCTATAACCGCACACTTCGTTTGTCCATGGATGCCATCCATAATCGCACTCCTCGCTTGCCCAAAGAAGTCATCCATAATCGCACTCCTCGCTTGCCCAAGAAGGCTATAACCGCACACTTCGTTTGCCCATGGAGGCAACCCATAATCGCACTCCTCGCTTGCCCTAGGATACCATAATTGCACTCCTCGTTTGCCCAAAGAAGTCATCCATGATCGCGCTCCTCGCTTGCCCAAGAAGGCTATAACCGCACACTTCGTTTGTCCATGGATGCCATCCATAATCGCACTCCTCGCTTGCCCTAGGAGGCCATAATTGCACTCCTCGCTTGCCCAAAGAAGTCATCCATAATCGCACTCCTCGCTTGCCCAAGAAGGCTATAACCGCACACTTCGTTTGCCCATGGAGGCCACCCATAATCGCACTCCTCGCTTGCCCTAGGATGCCATAATTGCACTCCTCGCTTGCCCAAAGAAGTCATCCATAATCGCACTCCTCGCTTGCCCAAGAAGGCTATAAGCGCACACTTCGTTTGCCCATGGAGGCCACCCATAATCGCACTCCTCGCTTGCCCTAGGATGCCATAATTGCACTCCTCGCTTGCCCAAAGAAGTCATCCATAATCGCACTCCTCGCTTGCCCAAGAAGCTATAACCGCACACTTCGTTTGCCCATGGAGGCCACCCATAATCGCACTCCTCGCTTGCCCTGGGAGGCCATAATTGCACTCCTCGCTTGCCCAAAGAAGTCATCCATAATCGCACTCCTCGCTTGCCCAAGAAGGCTATAAGCGCACACTTCGTTTGCCCAAGGAAGCCATCCATAATCGCACTCCTCGCTTGCCCTGGGAGGCCATAATTGCACTCCTCGCTTGCCCAAAGAAGTCATCCATAATCGCACTCCTCGCTTGCCCAAGAAGGCTATAACCGCACACTTCGTTTGCCCATGGAGGCCACCCATAATCGCACTCCTCGCTTGCCCTAGGATGCCGTAATTCCACTCCTCGCTTGCCCAAAGAAATCATCCATAATCGCACTCCTCGTTTGCCCAAGAAGCTATAACCGCACACTTCGTTTGCCCATGGAGACCACCCATAATCGCACTCCTCGCTTGCCCTGGGAGGCCATAATTGCACTCCTCTCTTGCCCAAAGATGTCATCCATTATCGCACTCCTCGCTTGCCCAAGAAGGCTATAAGCGCCCACTTCGTTTGCCCATGGAAGCCATCCATAATCACACTCCTCGCTTGCCCAAGAAGGCTATAAGCGCACACTTCGTTTGCCCATGGAGGCCACCCATAATCGCACTCCTCGTCTTGCCCTAGGATGCCATAATTGCACTCCTCGCTTGCCCAAAGAAGTCATCCATAATCGCACTCCTCGGTTGCCCAAGAAAGTTATAACCGCACACTTCGTTTGCCCATGGAGGCCACCCATAATCGCACTCCTCGCTTGCCCTGGAAGGCCATAATTGGACTCCTCGCTTGCCCAAAGAAGTCATCCATAATCGCACTCCTCGCTTGCCCAAGAAGGATATAAGCGCACACTTCGTTTGCCCAAGGAAGCCATCCATAATCGCACTCCTTCTGCTTGCCCTGGGAGGCCATAATTGCACTCCTCGCTTGCCCAAAGAAGTCATCCATAATCGCACTCCTCGCTTGCCCAAGAAGGCTATAAGCGCCCACTTCGTTTGCCCATGGAAGCCAACCATAATCGCACTCCTCGCTTGCCCAAGAAGGCAATAAGAGCACACATCGATTACCAAAGGAGAACACCCATAATCGCACTCCTCGCTTGCCCTAGGATGCCATAATTGCACTCCTCGCTTGCCCAAAGAAGACATCCATAAACCCACTCCGCGCTTGCCCAAGACGCTATAACCGCACACTTCGTTTGCCCATGGAGGCCACCCATAATCGCACTCCTCGCTTGCCCTGGGAGGCCATAATTGCACTCCTCGCTTGCCCAAGAAGGCTTTAAAGTGCACACTTCGTTTGCCCAAGGAAGCCATCCATAATCGCACTCCTCGCTTGCCCTGGGAGGCCATAATTGCACTCATCGCTAGACAAAAGAAGTCATCCATAATCGCACTCCTCGCTTGCCCAAGAAGGATATAACCGCACACTTCGTTTGCCCATGGAGGCCACCCATAATCGCACGCCTCGCTTGCCCTAGGATGCCATAATTCCACTCCTCGCTTGCCCAAAGAAATCATCCATAATCGCACTCCTCGCTTACCCAAGAAGCTATAACCGCACACTTCGTTTGCCCATGGAGGCCACCCATAATCGCACTCCTCGCTTGCCCTGGGAGGCCATAATTGCACTCCTCGCTTGCCCAAAGAAGTCATCCATAATCGCACTCCTCGCTTGCCCAAGAAGGCTATAAGCGCCCACTTCGTTTGCCCATGGAAGCCATCCATAATCGCACTCCTCGCTTGCCCAAGAAGGCTATAAGCGCACACTTCGTTTGCCCATGGAGGCCACCCATAATCGCACTCCTCGCTTGCCCTAGGATGCCGTAATTCCACTCCTCGCTTGCCCAAAGAAATCATCCATAATCGCACTCCTCGTTTGCCCAAGAAGCTATAACCGCACACTTCGTTTGCCCATGGAGACCACCCATAATCGCACTCCTCGCTTGCCCTGGGAGGCCATAATTGCACTCCTCGCTTGCCCAAAGAAGTCATCCATAATCGCACTCCTCGCTTGCCCAAGAAGGCTATAAGCGCCCACTTCGTTTGCCCATGGAAGCCATCCATAATCGCACTCCTCGCTTGCCCAAGAAGGCTATAAGCGCACACTTCGTTTGCCCATGGAGGCCACCCATAATCGCACTCCTCGCTTGCCCTAGGATGCCATAATTGCACTCCTCGCTTGCCCAAAGAAGTCATCCATAATCGCACTCCTCGCTTGCCCAAGAAGCTATAACCGCACACTTCGTTTGCCCATGGAGGCCACCCATAATCGCACTCCTCGCTTGCCCTGGGAGGCCATAATTGGACTCCTCGCTTGCCCAAAGAAGTCATCCATAATCGCACTCCTCGCTTGCCCAAGAAGGCTATAAGCGCACACTTCGTTTGCCCAAGGAAGCCATCCATAATCGCACTCCTCGCTTGCCCTGGGAGGCCATAATTGCACTCCTCGCTTGCCCAAAGAAGTCATCCATAATCGCACTCCTCGCTTGCCCAAGAAGGCTATAAGCGCCCACTTCGTTTGCCCATGGAAGCCATCCATAATCGCACTCCTCGCTTGCCCAAGAAGGCTATAAGCGCACACTTCGTTTGCCCATGGAGGCCACCCATAATCGCACTCCTCGCTTGCCCTAGGATGCCATAATTGCACTCCTCGCTTGCCCAAAGAAGTCATCCATAATCGCACTCCTCGCTTGCCCAAGAAGCTATAACCGCACACTTCGTTTGCCCATGGAGGCCACCCATAATCGCACTCCTCGCTTGCCCTGGGAGGCCATAATTGCACTCCTCGCTTGCCCAAGAAGGCTTTAAGCGCACACTTCGTTTGCCCAAGGAAGCCATCCATAATCGCACTCCTCGCTTGCCCTGGGAGGCCATAATTGCACTCCTCGCTTGCCCAAAGAAGTCATCCATAATCGCACTCCTCGCTTGCCCAAGAAGGCTATAACCGCACACTTCGTTTGCCCATGGAGGCCACCCATAATCGCACGCCTCGCTTGCCCTAGGATGCCATAATTCCACTCCTCGCTTGCCCAAAGAAATCATCCATAATCGCACTCCTCGCTTACCCAAGAAGCTATAACCGCACACTTCGTTTGCCCATGGAGGCCACCCATAATCGCACTCCTCGCTTGCCCTGGGAGGCCATAATTGCACTCCTCGCTTGCCCAAAGAAGTCATCCATAATCGCACTCCTCGCTTGCCCAAGAAGGCTATAAGCGCCCACTTCGTTTGCCCATGGAAGCCATCCATAATCGCACTCCTCGCTTGCCCAAGGAGGCCAGATGCTACACTGAGCTACTTCAGCATGTAAAATTTTATGCCGAATTCAATTTTCTACGTAAAACATTATTTCATTGCTAAGCTATTTGGTTTTTGGGATTATTGTTCTCTTCCAAATACACATATTTTGTCCAGATATTGTTTATAGACGTAAACATTCTCGTTGGTACAAATATACTTAGCACTCTTTATCAGTCCACTAGACGATTTTCTTGTTAATTTTAAATATTAATTTACAAATCACGTATATATGGTCAAATATTTGGGTTTCAGACTTTATACCGGAGTCTGCTATACATCGACTCCCACGAGCAAACTCTTCGGAAAGCATTGACTCAAACTGTTCGGCATTGGAGCTATACGAGGCCACTAAACTGGACTATGGACAGCTGGAAGTCAGGATATATTATGAAAAGTAAGGAGTGGTCTATTTTGAAAAGCGCCATTTAGGTCCCAACCAGCTATATTTACGTGTTAAAATAGAGCGGTGACGTAAATAGAGTACTTGGACGAGGCAATACAAAAGTATATGGCATGCAAAAATACAATCCATTATGAACGTTGAAGGACGAGGAAGTGATTAGTCATGGGCATCGGGTAGTCAATCGCGACCCTGGTACCCGGATACCGCACCCGACTTAACTGGTACCTGATGCCCGGTTACGGTTCCTGACACTAATTTTGGTAGTTCTCGTAATCCGCAGTATCAAAAAAAGTTATGTATCCTCAATGTTCAAATTAGGTACTCAAATCCGTGCATAAGGCAATGGATTGCAATGGCGTCGAGCTAAATGAAATTGTTTCCTTCGCCATACCATAGAGTACTGCACATGCACGTGGTGGCTAAGGAAATTGGCGTGAAGTACCACCTAAGGCACAAAGAATTGCAACTAGTGCGTAACCTGGTTACATAACGTGACCTAGTTACGTGTAACACCATGACAAGTCGTAACCGTGTTACGCTGAGTAATAGAGTTACACAGGCTACGCTAGCTGTAACCGGGTTACGCAAAAGAGTAACTTGTGTAACCCCATGCTCCAGCGTAACTTGGTTACGCTGTATCGCAGTGGCACGTAACTATGTACAGTAGTATAATCAGGTTACGCTGGTCTACCATATTACGCGTAACCCAGTTACATCACGTAACCCAGTTACTCGCAGCGTAGCATTACGTTACGCAACGTTACGTGTAACAACAAGACAAGTCGCAACCGTGTTACGCTGAGTAATAGAGTTACACAGCTTACGCTAGCATGTAACCGGGTCACGCAACAGGGTAACCTGTGCAACCCCATGTTATAGCGTAATTTGGTTACGCTGTATCGCAGAGGCACGTAACTATGTGCAATAGTATAACCCGGTTACACCGCATAAAACCCAGTTACTCGCAGCGTAATATTTCTGATACCATACAAATCTTTACTTAGTTACGCGATACAAAAGTGCACATAACTTCGTATACCAGTGTAACCCAGTTGCGCAGTTTAGGTTTTTACTTGTTGCACTTCCGTCTGTGTTACGCGTGCCTGTAACAAGCAGTAACCGCATATAAAGTTGAAAGCGGGTTACGTAAGTGTAATATGTTGCAAAAATTGCGTAACTGCATACTGCAGCTTAATCATAACCCGGTTACATGGTAGTACCTTCTTACGAAGCCGGAATGCTGTACATAATTCTCTGTGGAAGAAGCATTATTTTACTTTTACTGTATGTGGTCGCAATAAATAGTTCGCTTAATTCTTATCGTTTGATGTTTAAAACTCTCAGTACACTTTTCATCTTAATACCATTTATTGTTAAAAATATTTAATATAAAATCTTAGTACTGAATGTAATAGAATTTTGTTCTTAATATATTGAATTTGGGAAATTTTCATATTTAAGCAGTATACAGGAAATTAACTTTTCGCTAAAAGCGAAAATCAATGCGAAATATTTCCTAAAACAAAATTAGTGGTACAGGGTAGGCTAAGAGGTTGGCAAGTTTTGGGAATGAGAAAACTGGGCGGCGATTACACCTCACCTGAACACCGAAGGCTCAAAGAACTTTGTTGGCGCTAATGTCGCGCCCAGTAAATAATGCGGCGCTCACAGCAAATGTGTGCATTCATTGTCTATTGTAGCACGTCTGAGCATGATTATTGGTACAAAACACTTTTGAAACACGTAGCAATAATCCGTATTATTGTTACATATTTAGTGCAATAGTTGAGACATTTGCACGATTTTTGTAAGTACAATGTTTGTTGTTGCTACAATTATTAATATGTTTTGTAGCAAGAGTTGGTATCGTTTTGCCATTTTAAATGTAGCACTCATCGTGAACATTGATACAAATTTAGTGCAATAAAGAATGTGACGCTACAGATTTTGGTGAAATAAGCGTTATGGTTTCCACAAATTCTGTAGGTATAAACATGACAATACATGTTACAATGTGCAGTGAGTGCACACATTTTTATGTGAACGCTGCTTAAGCGCACCATGGCACAGTCAAACGTTAGTGTCACGATTGCTGTTAGTGTACCGTGGTACGATACGCAGTTCGAACGAAATGATTTGGAAATATTAAAATTGCATTGGTTGGAGCAGAGCACCGGTCATAGTTATGGTTTTGTAACATTTAACAAGGCAGAGTAGTGAGGTAAGCGTCCCGTAGAACATGCGGCTTGCCAGAGCACTAGTCGAATTTGTAGGCTCAGTTCGGGCCGGATGTCAAACTTGCATCAAATTTCTTTAGAATAGTTGATCGCCAACAGACAGTGTCAAAGTTATCTGGCAAGGGGGCTACGCCCCAGCATCTAAAAAGGTAGTCGTTGACTTGAGAGACTGACCCTTGACAGTTGAGTAAGATATATCTTTCCAAATACTTATGGTCATATCAAACTATTAGTATTACTTTGGCCGTGACGCAATATATCTTAGTGTTAAAATTTCCTAGGCTTAAGTACGCTGAAGCAGCACTTCAGCCAAGAAAAATGAAACGCTAAAACGAATATGTGTGTGCTCGAAGTCGAGATTAAGGTTTCTAGAAAATTGCATGTTTAAATTTCTATTTAACGGTATAAGTTTTACGGAACCAAAATATAACGTTTCCCCATGGGCACTGATCAAATTCTACCGAAATAAAGTCGGATCGATTGTCCGACGACAAAAAAATTCCAGTGTGTAAACACAGGGCCACATGCGCGGCCTACACGTTTGACGGTTGATCAGAAGTTTAATAATAATTTAAAGAAAAATATAAATTTCACGGGCTCTCAATCTATCCCATGAACATGGCTTTGAGTGAGTTTGTCGAGGCTGTATTTGTTTGAGGTATAGTCGAATCAATTCTGTTATCACCTACGGCCTACTAACCAATGTCCGTGCATATAGAGTGATGCACGAATTATAAGTCGTGAAAAGGGCACATGTGAAAGTGATAATTGGAGTTAACATAACAAATCGCGACCGGTGAGAACGGTGCTATCGAAATGGCGTCCTCAACCCAGATCGCTTCTCAAAATTATCATTGAATTCTAGTACAGTCCGTAGCACGTAGCTGTGCCTACCACTTACCACATAGAACCGTTCTGATTTCTGCAGTCTTTATATGAACGTACTGTTAACTTACCCGTATGGAACACTCAGTCATGCTGTGAAAACGTAGGATACCAACGAACTGGCCAGTGGCCACCACAGTCGTAGTTTGGTATTAAAATGTGCTTGCTTACGTATTTTAGTATCTTAAAATCGGGAGCGTCCAAGCCTGGTCAAATGTATCTTGTACATAGCCGCGCGGCAACCATAAAATACAGGGAACTATATCTCATGCAGTACTGATCAAGCAATTTATGGCAAGATCCTAAAACAGATCTAACGCTGAGTTTTCTTGAAATGGTGGGACCTCAATAAAATACACTTGGACATCGTTAATAACTACATAAAATTAGTCACAACGGATCATAACTTACGAGACTATCATTTACGAGATTTAACTACGGTAATCCTATCTTGTAAAGTAATTGCCGTATGTCTGTCTGTGTGTCTGATGTAACTGTTCAACTGCTTCATGGATTTTGACGAACTTTTTTGTTTCATTTCTTTAAGACGTGCCGAAAGTATCGACGAACTTCTGCAAAGGGGATGTACCGCCTAATTGGGGGACCCCCCCTTTAAACTACCTTATAATGTAATTGCCGTATGTCTGTCTGTGTGTGTCCCCCAAGTTTTGGATTTGTCACATATTTTTGATCATAACTTTTGAAACTGTTTATGGGTTTTTAGGCGGTTTTTTTGTTGGGTAGGAAATGGATATGGGAATGCGGAATGCAGAGACAATATTTTTGGGCACCCCTTATATTTTTTTCACAACCCACCCCCCTTGAAATAAAAAAATAGTGTCATTTTATACGTTTTAATGGTGTAACTTTTCAACTGCTTCATGGATTTTGACGAACTTTTTTGTTTCATTTCTTTAAGACGTGCCGAAAGTATCGACGAACTTTTGCAAAGGGGATGTACCGCCTAATTGGGGGACCCCCCTTTAAACTATCTTCTAATGTAATTGCCATATGTCTGTCTGTGTGTGTGTGCCAAGTTTTGGATTTGTCACATATTTTTGATCATAACTTTTGAAACTGTTTATGGGTTTTTAGGTGGTTTTTTTGTTGGGTAGGAAATCTATATGGGAATGCGGAATGCAGAGACAATATTTTTGGGCACCCCTTATATTTTTTTCACAACCCACCCCCCTTGAAATAAAAAAATAGTGTCATTTTATACGTTTTAATGGTGTAACTTTTCAACTGCTTCATGGATTTTGACGAACTTTTTTGTTTCATTTCTTTAAGACGTGCCGAAAGTATCGACGAACTTTTGCAAAGGGGATGTGCTCCCTAATTGGCACTATCTTATAATGTAATTGCCGTATGTCTGTGTATCCCAAGTTTTGTGTTTGTCACATATTTTTGACCATGACTTTTGAAACCGCTTATGGATTTTTATGGGGGTTTTGTTGGATAGGACATCGAATATATATGGGAATGCACTGACACTATTTTTGGGCATCCCCTACGCTTTTTTTCACAACCCACGCCCTTTGAATAAAAAAATAGTGTCATTTTATTGGTTTTCATGATGTAACTTTTCAACTGCTTCATGGATTTTGACACTCTTTTTTGTTTTATTTCTTTAAGACGTGCCGAAAGTATCGACAAAGTTTTTCAAAGGGGATGTACCCCTACTTGGGGGACCCCCCTTTAAACTATCTTACAATATAATTGCCGTATGTCTGTCTGTGTATGTGCCAAGTTTTGGGTTTGTCACATATTTTTGACCATAATTTTAGAAACCGTTTATGGATTTTTGTGCGGTTTTTTTGATGGGCAGGGTTTTTTGATGTTCAGGAAATCGATATGGGAAGGCATGGACACTATTGTTGGGCATCCCCTATGCTTTTTTCACAACCCAACCCCTTTGAATTAAAAAATAGTGTCATTTTATTGGTTTTCATGATGCAACTTTTCAACAGTTTCATGGATTTTGACGAACTTTTTCGTTTCATTTCTTTAAGACGTGCCGAAAGTATCAACGAACTTTTGCAATGAGGATGTACCCCCTAATTGGGGGACCCCCCTTTAAACTATGTTATAATGTAATTGCCGTATCTTATAATGTAATTGCCGTATGTCTGTCTGTGTGTCTCAAGTTTTGGGTTTGTCACATATTTTTGACCGTGACTTTGGAAACCGTTTATGGACTTTTATGGGTGTTTTTGTTGGATAGGACATCGAATATGTGAATGCACTGACACTATTTTTGGGCATCCCCTACGCTTTTTTCACAACCCACCCCCTTTGAATTAAAAATAGTGTCATTTTATTGGTTTTCATGATGTAACTTTTCAACTGCTTCATGGATTTTGACAATCTTTTTTGTTTCATTTCTTTAAGACGTGCCGAAAGTATCGACGAACTTTTGCAAATGGGATGTAGCCCCTAATTGGGGAACCTCCTTTTAAACCATCTTATGATACTGTTTTCGACATTTTGACACATCCATAAGGGTATGATACTGTTTTCGACATTTTGACACATCCGTAAGGGTGTAATAGTGTTTTCTCTATTTTAACACAACCGTGAGGGGGTAATGCTGTTTTTATCATTTTAACACATATGTAATGGGGTAATGTTGTTTTCATCATTTTAACACATCCATAAAGGTATAGTAGTGTTTTCGACATTTTGACACATCCGTAAGTGGGTAATAGTGTTTTCAGTACTTAAACATACCCGTAAGGTTGTAATGCTGTTTTCATCATTTTAACACATCCATATGGGCGTAATGCTGTTTTCGGCATTTTGACACATCCGTAAGGGTATGATACTGTTTTCGACATTTTAACACATCTCTAATGGGGCAATGTTGTTTTCATCATTTTAACACATCCATAAGGGTATAATAGTGTTTTCGACATTTTAACACATCCATAAGGGTATAATAGTGTTTTTATCATTTTGACACATCCGTAAGGATATGATACTGTTTTCGACATTTTGACCCATCCGTAAGCGTATGATACTGTTTTCGACATTTTGACACATCCGTAAGGGTGTAATAGTGTTTTCGCTATTTTAAGACATACCAAATGAGGGATAAAAAACAGAGTAAGTTTGTATTTTTTTACAAATGTCATAACTTAAAAAATACTGTTTTCTGGAAAAACGGGGGCCGCAGGCCCACTCTGCCATACTACCGACGCGAAGCGGTTTTCGCGCTTCGTAAAGGCCGGCTTTCGCGCTGGTATTATTTTAACAGCTGTGTTGTATATACCATGCATATTGCACCGTTATACTAATACATTCTATTATTGTTGAGTGTTATAGTTTCAACCATTATTGTCATTGTCAGTCTCGAATTCGGTATGTTTTTATTCATCAAAGCCGTTGCCTTCAGAGCGTTCAATGGACTCTTAGAAATAATTCGATGGGTTTACATAACAATAGGTCCGACATTACAATATCAGGGCACGTCAGAACCCTGTGGGGCCACATTGGCCCACCGTTTACTGAGTTAATTTGCGCCCCAAGAGGACTAGGCCGAGTCAAAGTTAACACCGTAACTTTGACGTTCGACACCAATTCCAAATTAATCGAATTAGACAGTGAAACAAATTCCGGATGACATCGAGATAGGAATTTCGGCAAGGTATTATGGCCCCTGACCATGTGCAGTATCTCTGGGTGCCTTAGCAATCATACCAGATACTAGATACGTGCTAATACGTGAATCGGATGGAGCCCAAGCATACCTCGTGAAGCGAGCCTGCGGCCTACTAAGCTCCATAGTTTCTCGAGTCTGACCAACAAATAAGACAAATTAGGTGAATTCGCGAAAAAATTCGTCTAGCCTGTGTCGTATGTGCATGGTGTTTGAAAGTTTTGCCATGCAGCCGCTTCCCGTTATCACATAAATATGATTTATATACGGTATACATTGTACGGCTTTACGTGGAACACGGAAAGTGACCAAAAACAGATTTTTGACATAACCCACAATGACTTAACGCATACCCTAGAAAACCTTCAGCAAACCCAAAAAAATGCTGGTTGCAGCGAGTGCGCCGAAAACTGACCACATCGCGGCATGTGAGAAACACCGTATGTTATTTATATAAAGTCTTGTACAAAATTTTTTATTATAAACTAAACTCCAGGAATAAATGTTGGAAAAAAGGTACTTAATAGGTATATATCACTAAACCTTAAACCATACACTGTTTCAGACATTCGGAATTACTTAACATATGGCTACTTCAGTGCTGCGGATTGAGTGTGCATTCGGTGGCGAACGTTGAAATTTGGGCAGTTATATTTTTGCTACCGCATCCAAAACCGCTTTGGAAAACCACGGTAAGAGAAGCCATAACAATTCTTTGATAATCGATAGCTTCGTTTTGTTAAAATCAAACTTCATCCATCACCTGGTGATAAATCCTTTATAGGCAACGCACGTTTTTTCAGTTTTTTAGATACGGCTCACAAGACAAAATTAATAAGTATTGAGGTACATGTATCGAAGATTTCAACACTGTGCGCGTGGATATAGAAGTCCGGATAGGACCGCCCGTGCTTAGCCGGACAGCACACTAAATCGATATTTTGCATTAAACTCCCGTGTCACCAGCACAAATATGTTAACGCTTTATTTTATGATGACTCATCACACATTATTGGTGCTTATATTTTTTGTGCTTCAACTTCATTGTGTTGTTATGCTTTTAATTTTGAGGTGGCGGAGTTGGTGGCACTTTTTGTTTTGTGCAAATTATATGTATTCCGAGATTTGAATAAAGACATACATGTTAGGCGAATCGCTCTCAATTATAGAATAACAACCTAACGTATTTTCCACTTAAATTCTATTTCAGGCCTTTGCCATGGTCCCTAAAGGGATATTTTGCATAGCTTGCAACTCGTTTGAGAACTACTCGCGCAAATTCGTTAAAGCTGCTTGAAATAAATCCTTTGCCTCAGCTTTAAAATCTTTGATATTTTTAGTAGTTTCAACGCTGGTTATAATATTGTTTTCATAATTCTTCTATATCGTATCTGCAACAGGTGTCCCGAGCTTGGACAAGTGGTGTTCAATGCTACAAGCCCACATATTGGGACGGCCTGCATTGACGGTAATATAGGATGTCTGAAGAAACGGATAACGCCATGATGTAATGGCGTAATGCAAACCCGTAGAAATGCTTTCTCGATATAGATTATAACACCAATGTTATATTGACGAAAGTGCATCAGTATTGCACATAAGTCTTCAAGTAGCTCCATACCATGATATATGCAGTTATTAAAAATTGTTGCCGATTTACTCCATTTTTGTGGATGCATAGTAGACAACGCGCGACTTTGTGGAATTAATCTTCTTGAGCTATTTTATTGTACAGTGCTATCATAGGGTTTTCACGTCAAAAAATAAACATTATCCTATTAGGCAAATCTGTATGTATTTTAATATAATAAAACAGCATAAAGTTCGTTCAGAATGCCGCAGGAAACTGTACTAGATAAAACTGAAAGTGTTGACAAATCAGCATGTGATTCTGATCGTAAAAATGTCACCTTGTAGCGTACAAGTACTTTACTGCACCAATAACTGAAGAGCCGATGCTTAAATGTCTAATGCGCGTTCACGTTACAGTGACCCCGCTGTTTGGAACTTTTATCCCCCGGTAGTCGCGACCATACCGTATACACGGTCAGGGTGACACTATAATGTAAATCTATTGCCGAAACTGTACGACATAGCCCTAACTACTACATTTTATCTTTACAGTGTCGTACACACCCTTAGGTACTAATTTAGCTAAGAATTAACTATAATGGACACGTTTGCAGCTAATGCGGGTTATTAGTCAATTGTGGCGTGTAGACTTATTTAAATTATCAAGGCCATATCAACGTTGAAGACATAATTGCGCACACTCTGAATAATACTGCAACAAGACACGGTGTGCTTGACACTGACGAGATGTGGCAATACCTCTAGTTCTAGCTACCTTGGAAAAAATTTATTAAAACCATGGGGGTGTGCAAGACACCTTGTTGGCTACAGTGCGCCTGGCACTGTGTGGTGTACATAGGTTCCAAACGTTGGGGACACTATAACGTGAACGCCGCATACAGTGCAAAAAACAGTTGTCTATATAACTTTATTAATTAATTTTAAATTACTATAATGGTCTTCTCTATCAGTAGCGCTATGCTTGGGTAGTATTTATACTCAATTTGTAATACTACCTTCAAACCGCGGCCGTCTCACAATTTCCTTTTAGCATAGGCAAACATT
Organism: Trileptium ribeirensis; assembly: GCA_030248225.1. Lineage (NCBI taxonomy): Eukaryota > Metazoa > Nematoda > Enoplea > Enoplida > Thoracostomopsidae > Trileptium > Trileptium ribeirensis. The sequence continues at coordinate 53,372 of JASANE010010672.1, forward strand.
TTGCGTTCTGCTGATTTTGGAAAAAAACAATCTAGAATTTTTATATTCGGTGCCGGACCGGACCGGATCGGACTGGACCACTATTGAAGCCGGATCGGACCGGTAACAGTTACCGGACCGGTCCGGTCCGCATCACTATGACCAACCAGCCACTTTCAATAAAATGTTTCTCTGTTAAGGATATTGTGAAATTGGTTAAAGCTCTATTCAATAAACAACTTAGTTTTCGGACGGATGCCTCCTACCACAGCCTTCTGGATGGAGCCCACTGCAGGAAGCGAACCATGCATTCTTTTGAACAGCGCCCAGTAACGGCAACAATTCAATCCTTTCGATGACCGGGGCCACTTCTAATAAAGGCAACCACAATGCGGCCACTAAAAGAAACACCACTAGTATATACCTTCAATAGCGAGAGCTAAAAAATCCACCAAGGCTTCAGGACATGGCTCACTATGTCTTTTTTGGTGTCGCTAACCAGACGATAACCCGTGACCATTTTGCTCACACCTCTGAATGCTGGATATGCAGGAATAAGAACGTTACAGGTATCAACTACCCGCGGGTACGCGCTACCCGATGGCTCAGGATTTGAGCCCATCCCTGCCCAACCCACGGCTACCCGGGGATACCCTTACCCGCGCACAGCTCTGTGTTACAGGCGTTATATCTATAACTTTTATGTAAAATACTATTACATTCATGATTTCTAATATATATACATATTATATTGTTTGTTTTTAGATGCTCCACGGTACAGCTAGTCCCCAATTTCATGAATTATTTAAGCAACGTGTAAAACAAGAAGCTCTTCGTAAATTAGCATTTTTCTGTCAAATATACTATCGTCATCGTCAAAGCCATACCGCAGCTAGTGCTGACGTGACTGCTACTGCTGTTAGTGGCGGTAGCAATGAATGTTTCGCCCGATTATTAGCACATACGAAAGTTCGGCTGAAGGATTTGATCCTTTGCGAACCGAATACGTTGTGGCTAACAATGATCGGTGCTAGTTCACAGCATTCCCAGGTAATTAACCCTTTCATACCCAACGTTTCCAATTCTCCATTTGCTCAATGCGTTAATCAAATTTTTACTATAGATCTGTTGCCATACAATACAAGAAAATGTTTATGCTTAATATTTTAAAAATAGCATTATGCTTAATAAAAAAGTAGCTTGGTTATTCTTATTGACAAAATTTGATCCTAAATATTAAAGCTTTATCAATGTCTACTACCTTAGCTATGCTAAAATAATTTAAGTAGCAAAAACAAAGCGATAAATTCGGCTCAATTTTTAGCAACATTGTGCTTAAATTTTAAGTTTTTAAGCATACTTCTGTTTAATATTAAGCTTAAGTTACGTTATAAGCATTGTAGAACATTTATTATAAATTATGCTGAATAATTAGCATAGTTATGCTTAAAAAGTAGCATAATATTGGTAAATATTTAGCATAAGCCTTTTTAGTATAGATACTTCGCCTAAAATATGAGATGTGTGTACACTTGAACAGTTTTAGCCATCAAACGTGCAGCTGGTTTTCGAATTAGGAGCTTGTCATCCTTAATCTATCCTCAAGGATACCGTTGGAGTGTTGTTATTGGTTGCTGTTTCTCATCTATGACCATTTATCGGTTACATACCTATCTATATATACAGTGGCGAAGTCCTTACCACCAGGGAACCGCCCTGGGACCGTCCATATCAATGATATAAACAAGTTTTTCAACTACTTGCCAATCTGGAGTCTATAAGCTTATAGTTGGCGCCAAATTTCATATTTGGTGAAAAGTCGTGGGAAATGCACCTAAATGTGTGTTTTTTGTTGCCTTTAGTGTCTTATATGGGGGTTTCTGGGCAGATAAACTCATTGCAAGTGTTAAAAATATTGTTGGGCAAACATTTTTACACTTCTGGTTCATACTTGGCATAAAAATACGTTTTTGAAATTTTTGGTGAGAAGTCGTGGGAAAAGCACCTGAATGTGTGTTTATTGTTGGTTTTAGCGTCAGATGGTTTTCTGGGCCGACAAGCTCATTGCGAGTGTCAAAAATATTGTGCGGCAAATATTTTTCACACTTCTGCTTCGGGGGATTGTTCTCACCACTCGAATTCTGGCTCGCAAGCGAGCTTCACTAGTTTAGTGCGTTAAGTGACCAAAAGTTGCTGGGAATTAGCAATAATACATATAATAAGATTGTCAAACGTAATAACATATATATTTCATTCACAGTACAATTTAGAAAATTTTAGATATTATTTCACACAGCATTCGATATTGCAAATATCATTTCCCCGACAAATAGTAAAATACAAAATATATTAAGCCAGCGTGTATACATCTGTAATCATTTGACTAATTTAGCTTTGCCTGTTAAGTGTTGGAACTGTTCATAAAAATCATTGAAGTAGTATTAACATTTAGGTTCACCCTAGTTTATAGTAAGTATTAATTATTCCTCTATTGCTATGTGGCTTTTTTCAGTAAATTACATAACCGCTACAACAATCCTTATGTTTTAAGTAGTGCAACACAATAGAAATACTGAGAGCTAGGATAATTAATTAATTAATTGCCTCATAAACTCATGCCAATATGGCCTTCATTGATGTTAAATCCGAACTCTAAACTAATTTTACATAATTTAGCAAATTTTTGACTTATGAACAATGAAATTGCCAGTCCTTGTTTTATTTGGGGCGGTTTATAGACGTATGCAAAAATTACCAGCCAAAATTTAACCATAGATAGTCCAAATTTTTGGGAGGAGGCACGAACCAATGTGGCCCCCGCTTTGCACAGTGGGGAACCAAAAAGGTCTGCACTCACCTCACAAATTCAGAAAAGCTAGCAATAAATGATTTTTCGTGTTTGTGAAATATTCAATAATGTTTTTTGAACGTGTTCAACAAAAGACATACCAGTAATAATGCGTGTTTGAGCACTAACAATATTATGGCTTTGTACAATGCCTAAACTATACATTGTTAAAAGTAGAACGTATAAAACGTATAGCTTGTTACTCTATGAACATATTGTCCTGCAAGTTAGCAAAGCGTTTCAAAAATGGTTGAAATTTAATGGCCCCGGAGAAGCAGCATTCAATTACTGTCTACGTACCCTGAATAATTCGTTTCTAGGCAAAATAATTTTGTCGAAAGCGTTGATAAAATATAAATGGGCTACATAAACAATGACCAGAATCTATATTTTTAAACACATTTCAAGCTTATGCAAATGAAGAAGATATTTTGTCACATGAGTCTTATAACCTGTTATTTGAGTCACGGATATATATTTAGCCCTATCTCTGAATTTAGATGGTACCGGACGCTGGCGTTGACATCTACGTACCATTTTTCGTCATCATTCGATTTGGTTTATACGTCGGAATATTACGGGTTGGCGAGGATATTATGGATCCGTTTGGTGAAGATGAAGATGATTTTGAAATGAATTGGTTGCTTGACTGGTAAGAAAAAAGTTTATTTTACAGTGATTTTGACACTTATTTGAGATTTTATTGGAATTCCATTTAGCTTATATGTCGAAATATTGGCGATGACATGACAGATTCATTTGGTGAAGAAAGAGATGATTTAGAAGCAAGAGTTGACTGCTTTATCAACATATCAATATTCTGCTATTACATTTTTTTGACATTTAAACTAATTTCAAACTTTCAATGTTTTATTCATTCGGAATACATTGTTGTTTTTTGCTACGAGAGCTTAAGTGTTTTGGATCTACTCAATTGTTTAAACAATTATTGTTGGCTATCATATGGCAGCAATTTAGTGCTTACAACATATTATTTCGATTGTTTGTAGTCCTGTTCTGCCACAACAAGAGACTAACCAATCGACATATGTTATATTTGTGATCTTGGTCATAGATAGCATAAGCTTTAGAAGCTGATTCCAGCTAAAAGAAATATTTTCGAGGTAAACCGAAAACATTATTACAGTTGAGCCGAATCATATAGCCAATTGGAATGTTATAGTTCGTGTTATCCAAATTTATATAGATTTATCACAAAGTTAAAAAATGTACTAGCTTATTCCCTTCTAAGAAGAACTTCTGGGGCGATATCTCTGGTACTTGTAAATCGTTGCAGTTTGACACAATATATTGCCGTAGCTAGTAAGTTGCAGGCGATAATAGCTTAACTCAAATTAATGTTTAACAAAACGAGTTTGTCATATCCAATTTATTGTGCCTGAATAAGCTTAAGATTAACTCGTTCCCGCATTGTGTCTCATACTTGTCCAGCATGCAGTAGGAAGCGATATGCTAGCCAAATTTGTAGTAGTACCTGTGTCTGCACGTGCATTGTTATTCTCCAGCTTTGTGAGGTTCCCTAAGGAACTGAGCAACAGCTCATACATATGATAGTGGCTAGCGTACGATGGTGCAACCAAATGATCCAGGTTCAATCCGTCTCTGTGACAATAGTTTGTCACACAATGTTTTAAATACAGGTTAATTCACGCGGCAAATAGTTAAACGTAACCTTTAAAAAGAAATCTTACTTGCTCTTAATAGTACGTTCTTTAGCTTTTGCACAATAGGCATTGTTTTAAAATTTACAAATTACGGATTATCAAATAAATCTTCTAAACGCTGCACAAGTATTGGTCACATTTTGAAAGGCCTAACCTAAATGCTGTGACGCTACCTTACGCCTCAGGATCATTGCAGTTAAATAATAATTAGCCAGATGAAACCACGAATAATACTTACATGCAACGAAATGAATAAATAATAAATGTAATAAACAAATGAATTTATGTCAATCATTCACTATTGCACCTTAAAACAAGAAGTATTCTTGGTCGATTCTGGGCCAGAAAATATTTTACTACTTATTTTGTAGACACATCTGAATATCAGGACGTACTCAAAAGTGTCAGCCTGTTAGAGAGCCCACACATGTACAGTAAAACTTCAGCAAAATAGAATCAGTTATTTTGAAAGCCATATATTATAAAAACGAAATATGCACGAATCTCGCCCTATAATATTGCTCTTTTCTACCCGTTCTGTAGCTTGGAGACTGCTAGAAAAATACGGATTATACAGCTTATAGGTACATACATTGCCAAAATTAAAACTAAATACCGCCTATCATCGTCAATGTATTAATAGCAACAGCGAAACTTAAATGATTTTGATTCAACATTGGTTGTATTTGGTCACTTTGAGTGGCTAAACGGAATATCAGCAACATTTTAAGCTTATTTTTTACAATAGTTCAGGTTATCTGTATTGTCAAAATTTTTATCGTATCACTTTATCAGTTTCCATTTTACAATAGAGAGGAATTACGAAATCCGAGATGGTTTTGGCCTAAAAGTGGCAGCTGTTTAACCCCTGCTGTAGAAAACGGGACACACACATACCTTTACCATATGTACCGAAGGTTAAACGAAATAAATGGTAAAAAATTACTGATAACTGCTCATACGTTTCGTAGCTAATAATAGCCGTTGTTGTAATAAAAGTTTGACTTAGTGCAAAACCAAGAAGCAGAATGATTTATCTTACGGCACAAAAATTTACAGTTCTTTATTTCTCATTTGACACTGTTATGATGTATCTTACTTAGATTAGCATTTGTCACATTCTGTTAATAATTACTAGGTGACGATAACATCGTCTATACCATGGAACCTAATCTGCCCATTTTTAAGTTCAGGAAATAGACGGCCCAAAGCAATTTTTTAAGAATCAAAGTTTTTGTATTACCTAGAGTAAACCCAACGATAATTATTTCTAATATTTGCAGATTCTGTAGTATTGAGCATCATATTTCAAGTAACGTATACCCCTAATTATTAACGATACTCTGGTGGCTTCGATGTTTGCTTTGTGTTATAAAGGCTATGAAAATTTTGTCCAGCCTTGTGTTCGAGAAATGGAAGGATTCAATCCTAGTTTGCGCTATTGATGCTTACTTGTGATAAGCCTATCGGTAATAAAATATTTTAATGACAAAAGAGTTATATGATATTTAGATTGGAAGTGATGTGTGTTGCTGTTGCAGCTGATGATGTTAAGATTGTCACAGCCTTTTTGAATCGTTATAGGAGCATCAACACATCGTTTCTACAGATCGGTAAGCTACACGGCCAACTCCCGCAAGTATCAAACGATATGTACGACGGAAGGCCGACAATCAATCTACCGCACACCTTGTGTTCGAGCAAAATCCGTTCAAATTCGTACGGAAGCAGTGTCGAAGGAGAATCGCTGGATCCACACGAAACACATTTTATTTGGGACTCGAGTGGCAACAATGGGACAACACTCCATGATGACGACAATGAAGCGGACAGTGGAACAAGTACACGACAACGATTGTTCAAAAAGATTAACGCAAATTATTATCATCATAACAATTCATCATCAACTTCGCAAACTACAGCAACTCAGAACTCCAAACAACAATATCAACAACGAAACACAAGCGACAGTAGCAGCTTATCGTCCACGACAACAACAAATATCAACAACAGTGCTTTAGCAACTAACTATAATACATCGAAGTTCCTTAGTCAAAAAACTAACGTATGAAAACATTAACGCAAAAGATCCCAAAACATTAACACCAATAATTTAAATCATGATAATTACAATCCCAAATCCATCATCAACGGCACAAACTACTACTCATTATCCGAAATAATTGTAACACAGAAACACAATGGACAGTTATAGCTGTTCCGTAGTATCGTTCATATCAACAAATATATCTCATAGCGACACACCAGCGGCTTGGATTATACATCGAAACTTCTTAGGGCGTGCTCACACGCTGAAACTTTTTGCTCAAATTTTGTTGAGAATTTGAGCTCAAAATTTGATCAAAATTTGAAAGCATCTTTTTTGCTTTTTGATACGTTTGGGCACTGTTCAAACTTTTCAAGAAAAACCCTTTAGCCAATCATCGACAAGATGTATTTCCTGAAAAAGTTTGAACTCAAATTTTGATCTTAGATTTTAAAACATCTCGTTTTTTTCTTTAAAAATCAAAGTCAAAGTTTGATTAAAGTTTGAACCCATTTCGAGCTTAAATCGTGAGCTAACAATTAAAGCAAAAAATTTGAGCGCGTGAACATGCCTTTAGTCTTAAAACCAACGTATGAAAAAGAGGTAAGAATGGGCCGACATTTTTGAACCGGACCACTCGAACTCGTAGCCGTTTCTCCTGGCTGAACTAACTGCGCCGTACCCTGCCTCTACTAAAATTCTCACCAGAAGAATACACTTAGCGGAGTTGCATTTTCTAAGCCTGTGGCCTCCTACAGCTAACTAGTAAAAATTAAAATGGGCTAAACTTTGGTATAAGATTGCCTGATCAGATGCCAAAGCAACAATGCGTTGACCAGTGTCGAAAGCTGATTTAGCAGGCTGGATATAAATATAAAAGTTAACGGAGAATGACCGAGATGCGACATGCTTAAAACAAATCGAAGGCGTGCGAGCTGTGCTACAAAATTAATATCTGCCAGCGCAATACTAAAATATTTTTATGTTCGAGAATGTAGGATGTCAACCATTCGCAAAAATGAATGGGAAATGGCGAGTGTTCAGCTCAATATTTAAGTTATAAGCCCTTCTTAATTTCAAGGTAACACTCAATTATTCATATTCGGCTTATTTTTGAAATGCAAAATCTATATTGAAGTACTATATACGCGTTTTGTGAACAGAAAGCGCAGCACAAACGTTATATGCAGACAATCATTGCATCATTTGACTAACTTTTCGCACTGGACCGGCGCCAGCTATTTCAGACAACTGTCGTCCAGGCCTCCCTGGAATTGGAAATTTCAACCTTGCTAGGTCCCATCCGGTGCATTCGTAATCCCGGATAGGCCCATCTTGCTCTTAAGCCGAGCAGGACCGTGTCATGCCAAGCCGCGGCCAAAATTTTCATCTTTATCGTACGAAAACTCTATTCAACGGATCAGTCAACGCTGAAATGGTCTCTGTTTTATCTCAAAAGTGTTAAAAGTATGAATGGTCGGATTTGAGGTTCGCCTTCCGAAGCAGCAAAGCCAAAACCTGTTCAAAAATATTTTTATATATGTGATGTTAAACCGCATTTCAATTAGTACAAAAGTCTTAGTTTTTTGAAGAAATAGTTGCGCTAAAAATCCAAAGACGTTCATAAGCACATAACAAATATAATACTCTTTGTAGCTTACAAAAACTAAGGAAATCCACCTCAAATTTAGAAATAATTTGTTTTAACATCGACATGAAGTACAAGTTGATATTAAGACTCCATATGACAAATCGGAAAAACTATCAGGAAATTTCTGTTATACACTAGTAGGTTGTCTGATGTTGCGAATTCGAAGTGTTGCGTATATAACTTAGAGAAATACGCAGGTGTTTTGAGCATCAGTTTACAAAATGAACCGAATATCAGCCATTTTTCTATAATAGTTTACCGGCTTATTGCGTATTTATTGACTCATAATGTGCAGTTATATAGAGCGTAAGTTGCTGTACAGCACTAAACCAATAACACTTATATAGCTCGTGCGTTAACGGAGATATTACCGTTTTCGTGTATGTTGCGTTTCATGGGCCATTCAGAAACCCGTTCGGATCCAACTAGCAGCATAAATAAAAAAAATGGCAGCACATAATGTCCCCCTATGTAGAGCATGAATGACTTTTCAAAATAAGACCAATACCACCGATATACCTGGATCTGTTACGACCATATTGCGGATTCCGTATATCTTTGGTGTCACGGTCCATTGAAATACCAGTTTTGAGGAAACACTGCAGCGTAAATGAAAACGAATCAATCACCCAGCAAAAGTTTAGTTAAGCTTGTCACCCTAAAAACCCGATAACGGACATTGTTAAATTGTCACATACATTGCCATCACTATAATTGTTAGTAGAAAATTTTTTCACTCATTACACTAATAATTTAACTAAAGCTAGAATTTTTCTATTAATCAACCAAAAAATCAGCTCAGTAAGATATCAAAGAACATATCAAATAGGTTCTGTCAAAATCTCACGCATACAAGTGGAGAACACTTGGTTTTTTGCACGAAGTATGTATAATTCAAGGTTTATATAGTGTAATCATTTACATGACGTGAACAACATTAGTTTATACATTTTACTGTTTGCATCAATGCTAATGCACTTTGTGAAATAAATTTTTTTCAGTATTTATTTATTAATATGGACAAGAGTGCATGTGGTAAAAGTATGACATTTACCCACACTTCATGATTAAGCCATGCTCAATGTTACAGATGTTTTTAGCCTATTTCTTCAAAACTCATTTAAAACTCAGTTTTGCTTTAGGTATAAGGTTTGTTAAAACCATTCGAGTTATGCTAATGGAATGATGGGTGCCTTAATTTTGGGAGCGGCGACGGTTGCACAAGTATCCTTGGTTGACGACATATCACCCCGCAAATCTGCGACATGACACACCCCCAAAAAACCGAAGGTGGTACAATATACTACCCACCAAAACGAGAGTCTTTGTGTTTTAATCCACCACGACAATAAAGGAAATAAGCCCTTAGGCGCCTGTGATATTTAACAAAATTTACATTATAGTGCCGGGAGGTATCACACTTTTTCCTGATGCAGTCTTGTATTGAGATGGCTCTGCGAGCAAAACTAAACTTGCTGATTAATAAAATAAACGGATAATCATAGCATAAATTTTATATAATAAATTAGTTTTCCTGCTAGAAAATAATTTGCCAGCGTGAAGCTGCTTAGACACTAAAAATAGACAGGTGCTCTATGTGGTCAAGAGCCGTTATTAAAATTTGAAGGTCATAAATGAAGTGTAAGCAATTAAATTTTCAGTTCGCACTAATGCTATGCCTGAGTCTAAATTCGGTTCCTATATAAAACCTCAGACAGTCACTTATTATAAATGTAGGAACGAGGCAATAACAAATTATGGTCCGGTCTATCTCAATACCTTTAAAAATCAAATTTGGTATATAACCGGGGAAAAAGAGGTGGCAAATGGCCATCAAATATTTGTTGTATCATTTTCATTAACCATGAGCACGCTAAAATTACATAATTCAAACAGTGTAATAAATTGTATTACGGCATCTGCAACAATGACATCTAGACGCGTGAAGGGGATATGAAAAGACAAATACCTATATAATATGAATATAGAGCCCTAGGCAAGCTTTTCAGATAACAGATTCGCGGTTTTTACTCGTATTATTATGATGCTATATCTAACAAATAAGTGCTATACAATACACTTTTAAACAAACAGAATAATTTTGGTAAAATACAAAATAGCAAGCATCATTTACAAATTCCGTCAAAAAATATATCGCAACAGATATTGTTAAAACACACGTCATGAGCACAGAAACTGTGTTACTTTCAAAGAATGCTGGATAGCTGATCATTTTATCCGCTTATCTCTGCTAAACTACTTATCGCATGTAGTCATGTTTTCAAAATTTACTTACTTACATCGCGAATATAAAGTAGAACACGCTTTGCGGTAGAAAAGGTAAGCGTCGGTTTAAATTTGCGGACACAGTTGGAGTATTGTTTATCTTAAAAGAAAGGCGTCACAGCAGCTTGTATTATCGATTTACATCTACACAAAATATCAGGGTTTTTTGTACGAAGGGGGACTGTGCGGTGTGAGCGTTCAGTGACAAAACTATTGCCGTCTAAACGTTCTGCTCGCAGTCATTTGGTTTGTTGCTTGCAAACTTTTGAGAAAAATAGAAAACGTCGATGTCATATTGTTAATCTAATCAAGAACTATTAGGGCATAAAACTACCGCGAAGCCATTCAACTACAAACACAACGGCTTGGTTTCGTGCATATTGCTTTATCCCAAAGTTTAATAGCATAATATTTAATACAAAACTGTGTTATACAGTACATGCTCCACCTTATGACGTTTACTTTTAAGACTTAATTTACGACGTTGTTTTATGCGTCGAATGGCGCAATGGATTAATATACCGGCAGTCTCACATCGCAGGTCGCTCGCTGATTTTGAAGGGCGCTTCGATGACGCCATCCGAGACAAAAATTGGACCCATATTAGTAATAAACAATGTTAGTGTAAATTTATGCAGCAAATCCGGCTGTCCGGATAATATAAATATATAATGTATATATATCATGATAAAAGATGTGCATACTGAGCAAAGTCGAAAACATAGCCGCAGTCTGACGACTGTGACTGGAATAAGTGTTTAAATTTTCTTATAATATACTCAGTCAAAGAGAAGCTGGATCAAAAGGCTAGTGCGTAGCATTTACTAATAACAGTCCTGCCATAATGTGTTTCTTGTGAGACACCAATGGTTTTCAAAATACAAATGAAAATTATCAGTGTTTAGCCAAACAGGATTTTATCATTATTATTACATCAGAGTCATATTGCTGCCTTGAGCAGCAAACGGTATTAAAACGATTGAAGATATATTATTTCTATTATAAGATTGAATTGAAACGGAAGCGAGGGAAGTTTTACATTGAGGTCTCTAGGTGAAAAATCATGAAAAGTTAATTTGTTTATCGTTGTTATTCATAAGTCCTACTCGGGTAGATGGATAGCAAAAGTAGTGATGATGTACGTATTAGTTTAACGTTAAAACTTCTACCTCGAAATGGCTAAAACTGGTTTTTAAAGATTCTTTGCCATGCATGTACCAGTATTACCATGCATGTACCAGTATATCACTATTACCATGCAGGTGCCAGTATGTCACTATTACCATGCAGGTGCCAGTATGTCACTATTACCATGCAGGTGCCAGTATGTCAGTATTACCATGCAGGTACCAATATAAATATGGCCATGCACGTAGTAGTATTTCGCAGTCCGAATACGGTACTTCGACCATTTGTCAGATTTCGATTTTTAAAATTTAGCCATGGTATTTCGTGTTTTAGCCTACAATGAGTGTGTATTAGGTTATGAAGCATGCTGAATAGGGTGGTTTTATTATTTAGAATCTAAGTTGACGATATTATACATTTTCTGTGATTTAAAGGGGTTTATGTTCCGCGAACCCTGATTTTCAAAATTAGTCTGTCTTCAGTTGCTTGGTTTTTGCGTGCAGGGCTTTAAAAATGGTTATTGATTCTATATAGGGTTTCCGGTAAGCTTAATAACAAGGTTTGGTTAAATAGAGCCCAGCTCGTATATGTCATGCCTTTTTATCAGTTTTAAGTGACTTTGGGATTACTGTGTACCTTCTTTGTGCAAACCCAGTGCTACCCATGCCATCAAATGTCGAAACGAACGTACATAACCTAGCTTATAACTATGTTTCACAACATAAGCTCGGGTAACATACCAGTACGGATTATTTTGCGGAACATCACAAACTATAATAATAATCTATACCAAAACTCATTTGCCCGGTAATGGCTTTTGAGTTCTATATTGAATGATTCCAATTATCGTTGATTAGGTTGGGCATCGTGTTCGTCTTGATGAACTATGCTGATTAATCTCATATAATTCATATATATTTATGTATATATATGTAGAAATAGATATACCAATAATTGAAACGGAGTGCGCGAAGCAAGCGAAGTTTCCACTGAAGCTAGGGGGAAAAATCCTGAAAATTTCTTTTTTGTGCTTCGCTGTCATTCTTAACACATCTTCTGGTGGATTGATTTCGATAAATTTTTTGCTCAGTAGCAAAAATGATGGCGATGTGCCCTTTAGTTATCCGACTCAATTTTTCGGGTCGAAATTTCAAAAAGCAGGTTTTTAAGGGTTCTTTGCCAAATCTGGCCATGCGGACACCCGTGCTTTGCAGTCCATACCTCGCGACACATGCAGAATCAGCTCCTCAAGATTTACAACTTTGCTGGCCAGGACTTTTATGGATTACTCTGTAGGCCGCTGTGGGCTCTAATATGTTTCGTCGCCGCTTCGCCAGAAATAGCGATTTTAAAATTTCGGCATGTTATTGCTTTTTTACCTTATAATGAGTGCGTATTGGGTTATCAAACATGCCGGATATAATTTTGCTATCAGAATTCAACTTGAATATATTTACATTTTCATGGGGTTTCAAAGTTTTTGTGTTCGACGAACCCGACTTCCAAAATATAGTAAATTGTCATATGTTTTGTTATGTATTGGAGACAGTGCCTCAAGAATGATATAGGATTTAACACAAGGATTTAGTTATCTAGACTCCAATGTGCACATCTGTACATGTGTCATTCTTTTCCATAGATTTGCAATGGGTTCAGGGTCCAGGAACTTAATTTTGAGAACATATTCAGCTTTCAGTATTTGTTTGGTTACGTATTGCGGACAGGGCAACGAGAATTGTCTATATAGGTTTTTCTGTAGGCTGAATACGATGGCTTGGTTCTCTAGAGTCCAGCACGGGTATCTCATGCTTTTTCAGATGTTTTCGTTTGGTTTAGAGTCAATGAACCTGACTTCCAGAATATAGTCGGACCACAGTAGTTTGGTACATGGCAGCAAAATAGTATGTATAGATGTTTTTTCGGTATCCTGAATACAATGATTTCGTTATATAGAGACCAGCATGAATTATTCACGCGTTTTTAATGTTGCATTTGATGGGTTCTTGGGGTATACAGGGCTTTAGGAATTCAGCTGGTTCAAGGTTTTAAGGAAATATATACATCAAACAGTATGGTGCAGATAATTACTCAAAATAGCAGTTTATAAGTGAAACCACATTCGCTCCACTTCGTCCCCGCATGCCAGATAATAGTATTTTTATGTGCTGGTGTTGATACCCCATGTCCGTAATATACGCGTAATCGAAACACATTTGGAAATGACATTACACATACACACATTTACGTTCATGACAGTGATCTGTTATTTACTAAAATGTAAACATATATATTTCATGTAGTAAAGTAGACATAGATGATTTGTGAGCCAAATTTGTACTAGTTGAGGCAAGCTATTGATGGAATTCAAAATTAACCATGTTCTTGAGTTTCAAAGTTGTACTTCAATAATTTGTGCTACAGCTTAACTATAACTTGAATACCTTCAATACCTTTAATACTCATACTTTTTAGACTTTCAGTTTAATGTGTTTTTAGTTTCAGTTGTGTTCAGACTTTTACGACATGACTGTTTTTCGTTTAATACTAAAATTTTTTAGACCAGGGCTGTTGTACAGGCATAACGTCGGAAGGGCGGGTGATTCTTCATATGATTATAGCACAAGTAATAGTTGTAACACAGTCAAAGTCTCTTCAAGGCATTTGCAATCGCGGTTGTAACAAGTTCAAACGAATGTGATAGTACGATTTTGAACGAGTAAAGACTACATAACCAAGCGTACCAATCCGGGAGCGCACAACTGGATATGGTACGACTGACTTGCAAGACATACCGCAGGTAACCGTGCGTTCAAACGTTTTGGCGCATTATTTAACTTTATAAACTATATTACTACATAGGTTACACTGTTAGGAACCCAATTTTAGACTTCTGAAACAAGAGCAACCGAGTAATGCATGAGGGTTCGAAGATAGCTTGACAAAAACTTTTTGAGTGTCAGCCAAACGGTTAATTCATGCTTAACAAATAGTCTACTGAGGTATCCCAACATTGATAACATTATTTAGTTGAATATATATATACGTATATATATATATATATATATATATATATATATGTATACATTGCGCCTTCATACTATTAACTGTACTGTATTCGTGATCACGAAAACAAATGGCGTAATTAACACATAGACCTATAGGAACCTACTTTTACTGGATTATTAACATAATATGACTCGTTCATCTTTCCGACATATAAAACTGGTCTAATTTATTGTCTCCTCCACAGAGCCTTTGAAATCGTTTCTAACTACCATAAGGCTTGCATGACAAAGATTGCCAGCAAAGATAGAATTTTAACTGAGACTTCATAATCGCCTTGTGCTTCTTTCTATAGACAACGACGTCGACGCAAATTGGAATCGTATCGCTGATGCGATGATGACGGAGGCCTGAAATGTTTCTGAACCAAACCTGGCAAAAAGTTCCAGTGGGTGTCTCTCGGTAGTTTTGCAGATGCTGCGAAACCTGTGCGGCTAGTGCCCAAGTCTATACTGAAGAAATCTTTTGATTGCAAGTTCAATGATGATGCGAACGCTTGCTGGAACAATATCGTACACAAGCTAAAAGTCATTGCAACCAAGTAGGTGACTACACAAAGTTCTCCATGCTTCTGGCAAAGGGGACCGCAAGCCACAAACTGCTGCTGACGTGGTCTAAGCTGAGCGGTCAAAATTATCTGACATTAACAGTCGGCTAAACTCCCTGGTGAGAACACTTTATAAATTTGCCAAATGCTGAAGAGCCAGACAATCCCATCTTAGATAACGAGCTCGGATGACGTGGAATGTACTCTGCAGACAATAACGAGGAACGCCGGGCGGAGGTCGATATCAAAACAGCAATAAAAAAGCTAAAAATGAAATAGCATCTGGTGAAGATGGCACCGTATTCGAATCATTCAAATGTGGTGGCCGGCCCATTGTTAACGCTTTACATAAACTTTTCATGCGTATATGGAAAGACAGCGAAATTCCAGCCGTTTGGAACACGGCAGTTATAATATTTATTTTTAAGAAAGACGACCACACACTGTGCCAGAACTAGAGAGGCATTTTCCTGCAACATATTGAATTTAAAATCTTGGAAGTTGTCATTATAAACAGGTCCAATGACCAACGAGACATAATAACACGTGAAGAGCAGGCCGTGTTTCACCCAGGCAGAGGCTGTGTTAATCAAATATCAACCTTGTATCGGATATTAGAGATTCGTCATGAATTCAGACAACTCTCGATCGTGATTTTTGTAGATTTTAAAGCAGGTTTTGACCGTCAGTGTCCTTATATCATAATGAAAGCTGATGGCACATCGCAGAAGCTGCTAGGTAAAGAACGGTAGCACATTAAGCTAAGGTCGAGCATACAACACGACATCTGATGGTTTTGCTATTAGCAGATGCAGTTAGACAGGGATTGATACAGTCCCGCTGGTGTTCAAATATTGTTGTTGATTTGGTTTTGTCAATGTCACTAGATAATGGACTCTGCGGCATTGTTGTAGACAATAGACAATGGCGCTTTTCTTATATACGCTGACGACATAGCGCTGTTTAGCAGAGTCAGAGGTCGACATGCGAGAATTCGCCAATCGGTTAATATATTAATTAATAAGCAGCCGAGTTCGATCAACTTTAAACGCTAGAAAGACTAAGGTTCTTTCACGCAAATGCGCGCAGCCACATATAAAATTGATTGACCAAAAGTTATCTAACGTCGACTCATTCGGATACCTTGGGTCAATGGTCATTGGCTGTGGTGCCTAATTGTAACCCAATCCTAGTCTAAAATATGGCCTAATTGTGATTCCAACACATCTATACGAAAGTGAAGGTCTATAACAGCAGTGTTCGACCAGTACTACTATGCCCGACGCAAACGTGGTTCGCCAAAGGCAATAATATCCCTCGGTTGCGTATAATTGAACGTCATTGTGTAAAAAGAGAATATCTGGAGTATCTAATGGGGTGTTCACGTTATAATGTCCCCTACGTTTGGAACCTATATACACCACACAGTGTCAGGCACACTGTCGACAGCAGGGTGTCTTAGACGCCCTTGTGTTTTTAATAAATTTGTTCAAACGTAGCTAGGGCTATGGTATTGCCACTTCTCGACAGTGTCAGGCACACCGTGTCTTCTGGCAGTTTTATTGATAGTGTTCGGAATTATTTGATCAACCTTCATGTGGCCTAGATACAAATATCGAGAATTTAGAAAAAACTACACAGGACAGTGGGCAAATAAACCAGATTAGCTACAGCCGGTGTCTGTTATAGTTAATTCGCTCCAAATTGGTATCCAAGGGTGTGTACAGCACTGTAAAGAAAAAATGTAGTAGTTAAGAGTGTGTCTTACACCCTCGGCAATTGATTTACAGTATGGGTGTCACCCTGACTGTCTATACAATAGGGTCGCGACTACAGGGGGACAAAAGTTCCAAACAGCCGGCACATTATAACGTGAACGCCGCATAAGCGGTATTTCTAATGCCTAAGTTTATACGGCGATGTGTTCTAGACAGCAGTATTGCAGCTACGCTAAAGCAACGGCGTATTATGTGGCTAGGCCATAATCTTAGAATGGACATTGATCGTCTTCCAAAGAATGTGTTGATAAATTCACATTTTGCTGGATGTAATACACCCCGCGGTGTGGCAGTAGTAATGTGCAGCCCACTGATTATTAAAGACACGGAACCGTTGTTCAAGGATGTTCCGTGGCGGAGTATTACTCTATGCTGCGCCTGATTGTATTTCGTGGATAAAACTCATGGACGAAGCAACAGCTCCCCATGTCGGTGGGTATAGGTACTACAGGTAATATATTCCTCAAAACTCTTCGTGGTAACAATTTTTGCATCGCAAATAATTATTCTTGCTGCATCATCCATCTTCTTACCGAAGCTCAATGTACATATTATAGCAACATTTAACTCTATAGAAGACATAAAACTGAAATCTTATAAAATTTGTATTTTAATTTACATTTTTTCATGGTTTAATATTAAAACATGTGATACATCCAGCTTCATTTTTACGAATTGTAACAATATGGCAGTTGGATCATATCTATATCTATATCACCATTAGGATAGGTACTAAACACAATAGATCAATCTAGTCTTGTGTTTCTGCTATTCCCATCACTACGCTTTTGTGATATGTTCTCTACTTTATGACCAAACAATTCGGAGTATATTATTATTAAATGATTATTGAAGCAGCCATATTTTAGAAATGCATGCTAACAACGTCAAAGTCAATATTTAGTCAATAGTTCGTGATCTATATGCATTTCGTATCTTCCTCGTTTTCGTTCCATCATTTTAGTTAGAACTTTTCAATGATGTTATGTTATGTTCCTCGACTTAGAACAAAGGTTGTGCCGTAGAATATTCCTATTAAATATAATCTCAAAGTCAATATGAGGTTCGTGGTCTATATGCAGCTAGTATCTTGCTCGTTTTCGCTCCTTCATTTCAGTTAGAAAAAACTGTTCTTTTTAACGATGTTATGTTACGTTGCTCGACTTAGACCAAATGTTATGCCGTAGAATATTCCTATTAAATACAATCGCAAAGTCAATATGAGGTTCCTGGTCTATATGCAGCTAGTATCTTCCTCGTTTTCGTTCCTTCATTTCAGTTAGAAAAAAACTGTTCTTTTTAACGATGATATGTTACGTTGCTCGACTTAGACCAAATGTTGTGCCGTAGAATATTCCTATTAAATACAATCGCAAAGTCAATATGAGGTTCCTGGTCTATATGCAGCTAGTATCTTCCTCGTTTTCGTTCCTTCATTTCAGTTAGAAAAAAACTGTTCTTTTTAACGATATTATGTTACGTTGCTCGACTTACACCAAAGGTTGTGTCGTAGAATACTACTATTAAATACAATGTCAGTCAATATGAGGTTCGTGGTCTATATGCAGCTAGTATCTTCCTCGTTTTCGTTCCTTCATTTCAGTTAGAAAAAACTGTTCTTTATAACGATGTTATGTTACGTTGCTCGACTTAGACCAAATGTTGTGCCGTAGAATATTCCTATTAAATATAATCTCAAAGTCAATATGAGGTTCGTGGTCTATATGCAGCTAGTATCTTCCTCGTTTTCGTTCCATCATTTCAGTTAGAAAAAACTGTTCTTTTTAACGATGATATGTTACGTTGCTCGACTTAGACCAAATGTTGTGCCGTAGAATATTCCTATTAAATACAATCGCAAAGTCAATATGAGGTTCCTGGTCTATATGCAGCTAGTATCTTCCTCGTTTTCGTTCCTTCATTTCAGTTAGAAAAAAACTGTTCTTTTTAACGATATTATGTTACGTTGCTCGACTTACACCAAAGGTTGTGTCGTAGAATACTACTATTAAATACAATGTCAGTCAATATGAGGTTCGTGGTCTATATGCAGCTAGTATCTTCCTCGTTTTCGTTCCTTCATTTCAGTTAGAAAAAACTGTTCTTTATAACGATGTTATGTTACGTTGCTCGACTTAGACCAAATGTTGTGCCGTAGAATATTCCTATTAAATATAATCTCAAAGTCAATATGAGGTTCGTGGTCTATATGCAGCTAGTATCTTCCTCGTTTTCGTTCCTTCATTTCAGTTAGAAAAAACTGTTCTTTATAACGATGTTATGTTACGTTGCTCGACTTAGACCAAATGTTGTGCCGTAGAATATTCCTATTAAATATAATCTCAAAGTCAATATGAGGTTCGTGGTCTATATGCAGCTAGTATCTTCCTCGTTTTCGTTCCTTCATTTCAGTTAGAAAAAACTGTTCTTTATAACGATGTTATGTTACGTTGCTCGACTTAGACCAAATGTTGTGCCGTAGAATATTCCTATTAAATATAATCTCAAAGTCAATATGAGGTTCGTGGTCTATATGCAGCTAGTATCTTCCTCGTTTTCGTTCCTTCATTTCAGTTAGAAAAAACTGTTCTTTATAACGATGTTATGTTACGTTGCTCGACTTAGACCAAATGTTGTGCCGTAGAATATTCCTATTAAATATAATCTCAAAGTCAATATGAGGTTCGTGGTCTATATGCAGCTAGTATCTTCCTCGTTTTCGTTCCTTCATTTCAGTTAGAAAAAACTGTTCTTTATAACGATGTTATGTTATGTTGCTCGACTTAGACCAAATGTTGTGCCGTAGAATATTCCTATTAAATATAATCTCAAAGTCAATATGAGGTTCGTGGTCTATATGCAGCTAGTATCTTCCTCGTTTTCGTTCCTTCATTTCAGTTAGAAAAAACTGTTCTTTATAACGATGTTATGTTACGTTGCTCGACTTAGACCAAATGTTGTGCCGTAGAATATTCCTATTAAATATAATCTCAAAGTCAATATGAGGTTCATGGTCTATATGCAGCTAGTATCTTCCTCGTTTTCGTTCCTTCATTTCAGTTAGAAAAAACTGTTCTTTATAACGATGTTATGTTACGTTGCTCGACTTAGACCAAATGTTGTGCCGTAGAATATTCCTATTAAATATAATCTCAAAGTCAATATGAGGTTCCTGGTCTATATGCAGCTAGTATCTTCCTCGTTTTCGTTCCTTCATTTCAGTTAGAAAAAACTGTTCTTTATAACGATGTTATGTTACGTTGCTCGACTTAGACCAAATGTTGTGCCGTAGAATATTCCTATTAAATATAATCTCAAAGTCAATATGAGGTTCGTGGTCTATATGCAGCTAGTATCTTCCTCGTTTTCGTTCCTTCATTTCAGTTAGAAAAAACTGTTCTTTATAACGATGTTATGTTACGTTGCTCGACTTAGACCAAATGTTGTGCCGTAGAATATTCCTATTAAATATAATCTCAAAGTCAATATGAGGTTCGTGGTCTATATGCAGCTAGTATCTTCCTCGTTTTCGTTCCTTCATTTCAGTTAGAAAAAACTGTTCTTTATAACGATGTTATGTTACGTTGCTCGACTTAGACCAAATGTTGTGCCGTAGAATATTCCTATTAAATATAATCTCAAAGTCAATATGAGGTTCATGGTCTATATGCAGCTAGTATCTTCCTCGTTTTCGTTCCTTCATTTCAGTTAGAAAAAACTGTTCTTTATAACGATGTTATGTTACGTTGCTCGACTTAGACCAAATGTTGTGCCGTAGAATATTCCTATTAAATACAATCGCAAAGTCAATATGAGGTTCCTGGTCTATATGCAGCTAGTATCTTCCTCATTTTCGTTCCTTCATTTCAGTTAGAAAAAACTGTTCTTTATAACGATGTTATGTTACGTTGCTCGACTTAGACCAAATGTTGTGCCGTAGAATATTCCTATTAAATATAATCTCAAAGTCAATATGAGGTTCGTGGTCTATATGCAGCTAGTATCTTCCTCGTTTTCGTTCCATCATTTCAGTTAGAAAAAACTGTTCTTTTTAACGATGTTATGTTACGCTCCTCAACTTAGCCCAAAGGTTGTGCTGTAGAATATTAATACTAAATGCATGTAAATGCTACACATTATTCCAGTATCGGCAATAAAGTTTTATAAAAAACATGCGTTAATCCCATATTATAACAAGGTGTTTTCTTTAAGAGTTTTTCATTTGGATTATTTTCTTTTCTGTTTCGTTTAGTTTGTGCAGTTTTCAAATGACTTTCCGTTGCGATCTGTTACGATTTCGGTCCAATTTACGGTCATATTGCATTGTATTGGATCCGATACGATACGACTAAATGCTACGCTACAGTATACTGTGTGAACGTGGGTGTGTTATCACGTCACAAGATTAGGATCTGATAAAATTATGCACGCTCTAACGGATCGCACCACCTTTGATGCATTGTAAACAATAATAATAAATAATAAACATACAAATCGGAACGGTTCGCAGCGTATTGAACGCAATGCGAACCCGGCTTAATCCAGAGTAGTACAGAAATTTTATCTAAAGACCCTTATACATTATTTATAGGCATTATCGTTTTGTAACAGGGCATTTAAAATGTTTTCTTATAAGAAAATACGCATCGGAACCTGGATGCTTATATGCTCAGATTCTGTTGGACGCTGTAATTTGGACTTCATATTCAGGCTCAATGAATTCGCATCTAACATATAAGGCTGTGTGACGACTCTAATGTGCATTTTAGAAACAAGATAACTACTGTTTTATTAGGAATATATTTAGGAATACGTTGATGTAACAATTTGTTCCTTTGACAAAATGGATTCGCTTTATTAGTAGTTTGGTGTGATATACTTTGATATGATTTTTGTTTCAAAAACTCAAAACCTCATAAGGAACGGAATATTTACCACTTTAATAGAATGCTGACAAATTTTTTAAACCCAATTTAAGCACAGATATTAGGTATTACTTTAATGTAACTCCAATGTAAATGCACAACTTATATATTGTAAACAGAACATATCAGTTGGTAACAAACTTTTTAAATAATAGTACGAATATCATAAATTTGTGAAGACTGTTTTGTCTTGGTCGTTCAGTAGTGATACGACTTCCATCGTTGTTTGAGCTACTAAATTTCTGCTCTCCTGATCAATATAAACCATTAGTTATTGTTATACTGTCCCATGACCCTGATTAAATTTGCAGTATGTACTTTTTCGATGTTCTAATTTTTTGTCCAAAATAGCGATCCTATACAATACTTAATATGACATAAGCTGTTTTTAATTCGTTCACATTTTACACTATTGACATGGGTATGAAGTTTCGGATGTTAGACAGCCTCCAGCGCTATCAACCTCACGCATCAATACATTGGATTTGTCCAAATCTATAATTGACTTTTTCGAAAGTGTAATTATCAGAATGTGTATTCACTTAATATGACATTAGCTTTTTTTTAATTCAATCACATTTTACGCTATTGACATGGGTACGAAGTTTCGGATGTTAGACAGCCTCCAGCGCTCTTAGCCTCACGCATCAATACATTGGATTTGTCCAAATCTATAATTGACTTCTTCGAAAGTGTAATTATCAGAATAAGTTTTCGTGAACACCATATCCTTCTTTCAACACTGATATTTTGGATTTTGAACCTATTTCACTACACAAAAATATATACTAACAAACGAAATGCATCATTAATCCGGGTTTATTTTATGCTATAAATACGTTGTCAAGCTGTATGTTGTCAGCTTTAGGAACCTTATGAAACACTGTCTTGTGTTGTGTGTTTTATAACGCTTATTGTTCTATATGCATGATTGATCGATTATAAATCTCGTTGTTATACACAGCAAGAATTAGGGTCTGTTTCTCTGAAGATCTTTGTATTTTTTAAGCATTAATTATTAATACTTAACAGATATGTTACTATTGTTTGCTTTTAGCGTTTAGCTTCTAACAGTACGACATCAATAAGATACATCATAGCGGAATGTTGAGACCGGATCACTTGATCGGGAACAATGTAGACGACTTAAAAGATTCATAACATACCTTATGTCGACTCAATCGCCTTTAATAAGCGTAGTCCTAACAAGCTCGACCTTAATAAACAGTCAAGATTCAAAGTGACACTTCGATTTTGGGAAGTAGTAGCAGTGTGTAATGGTGTAATTGCAATTCCTTCTGTGAATCCACTTTTGATGTCTCGTGCGACAATATGGTTCTCTTTTTTTAGAAGTACGTCAGCTAAACGTCTTCAGCCTGCATGTAAAATAGATGGTAATGTCAGTTTGGGAATCCTGTATCGGCCAACCTGAGGACATGAGTAAGCTAGACCAGTCTCCCTAATCTCACTGCAGAAGAGATAGGTTCATCAATCAATTCAACAAATTGTGACTGATGTTGCTTGGTGCATACGACTAAGGCACATGATTTGGTTATCACCAAGTTGCTGGCCGCCCGACTACCTTGTTACCAAAGTTTGTTAAGCTTATTTGAGTAAGGAGTCAACATTTGTCTGATAAACTATAAGCTTCGTATGTTTATGTATCAATATTACAAAAATTCCGAATATTAAAATCTTTTGTATCGTTAAAATTTATTACCAATTCCGTTTGCGATAGTTATGCCACAACCTGCTTTATACCAAAATTAGGTTCTTGTTTTTCTAACGGTTAGCTTAATCATGTTTTAATTATTCAATCTCATGTATTTTCCCAACTGCTGCCGTGCTCCAGAGTACAAAATGCGGGAAAATTTTTCACTAAACCGACAATTGTCTACATGGGAGCAAGTAACGATGCCGTGATATTTTGCAACAGACATACGAGGTTCTAGCTGTGTCTTTGACTGGTTCAGCTTATGGTCAGGCCACAATATAACTGTGATGCCTTAACATGTGGCGCTTTCGAGATTCTTAATTTCAATTCGATATTGGAGCATTATTCCTTACTTAAATTAATAAATGCCCGTAGTACATGATATATAGATCTTAAAATTTGGATGTACAGGATAAATGAAACATATGGTATGAAATTCAAATTAGAAACAATATTTTGAGATTTCCGCTATAAAATGAATGATATAGCTTGGGTATAGAAGCAGAAGTGCCCATGGGGTGGTATTGTCCCTTAAGGGGATCCGACAACTAAGCCACATTTACCTCCACCCTGCAGCACCGTACAACTTACCACCCGCCAAGACACCGTTCCCCAGTTCGGAGCAGTCTTTTTCCCCGACCCCCATTATCTTCAACGCGTGGGAAATGTTATAAAATATGAGCGAATTATCTTTATATTATTCATATACAAAATATTATTTCCATACCATCAAGCTGTTTTTGTGTGGGTTTCTAAAAATTCGGCATTTGCAGCATTCTACTCCTTTCCTCGGCCAGAGCCGATTACCACCATAACCAATGGAGCTTGAACACCGGCGGTATAAGGGTTTACTCTAGTTTTGATTTTTTTCTAATTTTGAAACTACATTAATTTAATTTAAATCATTGTTTTTGTAACTGGCAATTTGCATATACCTATGAAATTCTGCGGGTAAAGCTTTTGTATTCTAAAATTACATTTGTCATTGCAAAATGAAAGATAAACCTTGGCACCGCTTAGACATTAATTTTCCTGTGCTTGTAAATTTGCGTCTTTTGTAATAGAAAGTATCTTGCGCATAATTTAAATTATTTCTTATGCAATGAATACTGCAGTAAGCTCGAAGGCATATAATCAGGTGCTGTTCTGGGTTGTGAAATCCTGGTAATTTCTTAAATCAGGTTACATTGTAAAAAGTAGTTTCACATTACGAAATTGTTGTCAATTAGATAGTTTGGGATATTATATATATTCTTATCTTTAGCTCAAACTGTCAAATTCACAGTGACAAGCACCCGGAACGATTTTGAGTCTGGGGGAGGAGGGGACGAGATAAGATAAAACATATCTGGGAGCAAGCTAAGATGAAGCACTTCTGGGCGGGGTAGGGGCAAGGTAAGGTAAAACACATCTGGGGCAAGATAACATTATACACATTTGGGACAAAGGGTAATCCCCTAGGTGTCGAAAACCCTTCCTATTCGGAAAATTTTGGGTAAATTGCCAAAAATTTCTTAAAATCTGGGGGGGGGGGGAGGGCAGAACAAAGGCTGGGCCCCCAGGTTGATTTCTGGGGGACGGGGTGCAGCTGCCCCCTGCCCCCATTCCTAATTCCTGGGTGCACATACAATCATTCGGAGTACCAAATTGAATTTGAAAAACTTTTTATCATTATTAAGATTCACCTAGTAACGCAGTATACCAAAATTTCGATATTACAGTGCAAAATGTTTAGGAAATTGGATGGGAATGATTTTACCACTGATTCACTAATTTGAGAATTATTTCCAAATAGTAAATTTAGAAAAAAACAGTTTTAAACATATTTTTTGACTCAAAAATCAAAAAATCGACTTTGTTCTTGCATATTTGGAAATAAAATTGATACATTTTTGCTCCGAGTAAATTTGGGAAATTTTCATAAATATTGCCAAAAAATGCGCGAAAATTATTCACTTAAATATAGGATAAAGCCTGTACCATGTTTTAAGACTTTTTGCTGTCATTCTGGGAAATTGAGTTAAAAAATAAGGACTGTGGTAGTAAAAACTTGGCTTCAGATTGACAGTGTACAATTCCCAGCTTAAAACAGTCCACTAAATTTGAGAAAATATACAATTTAACTTCTATATTAAACAACCTGGCCTTTAGGATTGCAGCAAAGAGGTCGGCCGCTTTTAAAATATTGTAACAAACATATACATAACCTACCCGAATCTATCTGATTCCCCAACCAGTGGTCAATCTGTCGCTCAAGATCAAACTCCACCACAACGTCCGATCTTCGGTCTTTCATGTCCGTTCCCCAAAGATATTCGATCGCCATCGTTTGAGTGGAATGTCAACGAAAACTGAATATATATCTTTCAGCACTGTACGCTTCCACGACTCAAGAAACCTTCCTGAGGGCCGTTTCAACTCCTTCAGGTGAATTAGCCAAATCGATTGTCTTGACAGGTGTTCACTAGGCATAGTAGTCTATATGTGGCCCATAGATTGAAGCTTCGCAGAACAAATTCCAAGAGCTCCTTCTGATCAAATAACTGGTCAGCCGACTCGACGGACCTACAGACACTTAACGTCTTCGCAAACTTTTGCAGACGTAGAATATTGGGCGTAACAAAGCCCGCCCACATATAGCGAGACTGGTCTGATTGCGCTGTCGTACATTTACATCTTCGTTGCAATTCACAAGCCTCTATTCGACCATAGTTGTTTTCACAGAAGGCAGCCCCTACTTTAGCGATACGATATTGCATTTCAACGCAGGATTGGTCAGTGGTGGTAATATTACTGCCTAGGTAGCAGAAACTGCTGACCACCTCCAAGCTTTCGCCATTGCAGCTCATCTTTGGCGCGGTGTTACTGGAGAAAGCCACAATCTTCGCCTTGATTGAGTTGACAAACAGGCCGAAGTTCTCAGCTACTGTACTAAGCCGGTTGCAGAGAAAAGTGCTACGTTTTCTGCGTAATCCAAGTCCGTAATGGACCTTTCAATAGAAAACTACAAGGCATGGTGTGTCTGGATTGGAAGTGCGTGGGTGATCACCCAGTCGACGGTGAATTTGATCAAAACGAGTGATAAGATAGAACTTTGACGAACTCTGGATTTTACGATCCTCAATATGGACACGGACCTTGAAAAGTGTTGTAGCGTACATCGATTTGACGACGTTAAGATACCTTGTGGGCACGCCATCTGCGGCTATGATATTGATTAGTGATGTCGATCGAACATCCCGAGGCTATGACGACTACAATGAGAAGGAAGTCCGACTCTTAGTGATTAACGCCTTGCTCCAAATGTGTTTTATTTTTTCTTGCGCCCCTCTCAGATGTGTTTTATCTTAACTTGCTGCCAAATGTGTTTTATCATATCTTGCCCCTTCTACATACTCAAAATGGTTCCCGAGCGCTTGTCACTGTGTATTTGACAGTTTGAGCTATAAGATATGAATATATGTAATACCCAAACTAATACGGCGTTTCTGTTATAATGTCCCCAGCGTTTGAAACCTATGCACGCCACACGGTGTTAGATACACTGTCGATAACAGGGTGTCTTAGGCACCTACATGTTTTTTTATAAATTTTTCCAAGGTTAGTTGCTAGAAGTATTGCCACTTTTCAACGATATGAAGCACACCGATTCATCTTTGTTATTTTATTAAAGGTGTGCGCCATAATATCTGCAACATGCAATTGGCCTTTGTACAAATATCGACATTTAGCAAAAACTACACAGCGCATCTAATATAGTGCATCAGCTACAGACGGTGTCGACTACAGTTAATTCGCGCGAAAACGATAACTGAGGGTGTGTACGACACCGTGAATATAAATGGAGCAGTTTTAATCGTTTTTGGAATAAGCCAAAAAGGAATTCAATATAAGAAGTTGACGAAGCAGGTGCTCAACACATACAACATCGCCTGAACTCACAGAAATTTTAAGCCAAATACGTTAAATTAACAATTTTGCATGGTTCATAAAAATGGGACAGACAACGTGAACCTTTCAAACGTGAGCCCAGGTGGAACAAAATAAACACGGAGTTAAATAACTACCAGTCTTCAACGATTCATAAATGTGTTATGCTTATTGTATATCAATTTGTACTAGGAATACAATCTTATTTTATTTTCTGGTAATACAACATCGCTAGAGGTTTTGCGCAAAGTTGGGGACACTGGACCTACTACATAGTTGAGTAAATAGCACAAAAGGAAGCAAAACTAAAAATACCACGGCATAAGTATAACTTTGTTAGTGGGTAGCGTTAAGAAATCACCAGGATTTCACAACCCAGGAGCCGCACCTGGTTATATGCCTACGAGCTTTATTGTTCACTACAGTATTCGTTGCATAAGAAAAAATCTAAATGATGTGCAAGATATTTTTATTACAAACGACACAAATTTACAAGAACAAGAAAGTTAATGTCTAAGTGATACCAGGTTTTATCTTTCATTTTACAATGATAAATGTTAGTTTAGAATACAAAACCTTTACACACAATGTCACTTTGGTACGTGCAAATTTCCAAATGCAAAGAAAATATTGTAATGGCGCTTTGAAGTCGGCAAACGCAACAAATTTTCTTCCATGATCATTGGGAGTTTCGAGGATCGTTTTCTTACTAAAAACCTGGTTAACGCCGATCCGACACGAGCGAAAACCTGCGTGGGTCTCTCGGGTCGTCATTTCTCGATGGACCTTGATCCTGTGGAGTATATTCAGTACATTTAGACAGATTGGCAGCAACGAAATGCCTCTATAATTGCTGCACACTGAAAGGTCGTCTGTCTTCGTAATTTCAAAAGAACAGATGTCTACCATTCGACGGGAATTATTTCCTGTTGCCATATCTCGTCGAAGAGTTGGAGCAAGCAGTTGACTAGAACAAAACTACCGGGTTTGAGAACTATATATATACATTTACATAGGTTGCATTTATGTTTCTTCAGCGGTCTTCGTTTTCTCTGTTTTTCAGCTTCCTTTTTGTTGCGCTTTGTTTGTCAAGATACCTGTTGGGAATTCGCTGGTCGAAGCGACTCGGAGCCAAATAATATATAACAGTGCATTAAAAAAATGTAATAAAAAATATGACGGTTCACTACGGTGAAGACAGCTATTTACGCACGCTGTTTCGTTGGAAAGGTTCAATATGGAAAGCAATTTGGAAAGACTTGATATTTTATCTTGTTCTTTACTATTCAATGAATATACCACTTCGCCTACTACTAAACGACGAACAAAAGCTGAAACTAAAAGAGATTAAAGAATATTTTGGCGGCGAACTCAAAAATTTCAATCTAATTTTTATTTTGGGCTTCTTTCTTAGTCACATCGTGTCGCGACTGTGGAGTCAATTTGAACTAGCCGTCACATCACCGTCGAAGCTGTCGTCGCTGCTATCGGTAACAATACGGGCTAGTGATAAGCTGGATGAAACAACAGTGAGTGTGCTTATCTGTTTTTCATTTCTATCAGTTATTCTGTGAACTACGATAAGATGTGTGCAGCAATATGGCAAAATGCTTTTTAATTTAAGTATATATACTATGAACCCATATCTATGTTTGACATCAATTGATCATTTGAGGTTTTGTTGCTGCTAAAAAGTGATTTTATACCGTGTTTGTTGTCGCTCATTTGTTATATTAGAGTTTAGATAAGTTAGTTTTAATGGACTGAAATTTAATTGGGCTTTTAGCTCACTAAATTCGAGAAAAATACGCAATTTTTGAACCAAATCCACAGCTTTATAGAAAATAAACAACGATTTATTCTATGTCGGCGTAATGATTTAGTCACCTAGCTGTGCCGTTTACTAGCAAAGTATGAAAATTCTGATTCTGAACTTTGTGGTTTTTCTATTTCTTTCTCTTTTTCAATTGTTTTTCCTCTTTTTCAGTAATAATTGAAGTCCAATTTTTACGGTTGGTGCGAATTCGCCGACTTATGCACTTAGTATTTTGCTTAGTGCGTTTAAAACCAGCTTTAGCTCTAAAAATGAACTCAGATTAAGTCAAACAAACACCAAGGAATTTTAATTCGAGAAATGAACCTGAATCCAGTCTCACAATTTACCATATCACTGAACACATCTTATCATTGTTAACGGATTGTTTGTTGCCAGTTGTATAGAGTGCAGTATGTATGTGTATTTAAATAAATCCTATCTTGTAATAAACGCAGCTAGATTAGCTGAGGCCAGAGACGGTAGCTGACAGGCCTATGTGAAACTATTTATATCCTTGTCGGTTTAGCCCGGACACTGATTTGAACGAACATCTCACTGATATCAAGCAAGCTGTGAAGTGTTAATTTTAGAGACTGTTTCAATTTTAAAAGTTTACATATATAATCAAAACAAAAATCATGCTGTAATAAAACATGTTTTGTAAAATCAAGTAATAGTTGTTTGCCAAGTCAAGATAGAGCATGGAATTGTCACAGGAAAATTGTACATTTCATAAAAATTGTCCTATTTTGCCCTACATGAGTAAGCATAATTGAATGAAGGTTTTCAAGAAACTCATTGAGGAAAACAATACTCAAGTTATAAGAAACTTATTTATGCAATTTATGCAGCATTCACAGAAAGATGTGTGCACTCTCTGGACACAGTGACCACTATAGTCCTAACCATTGTTACACAGTTTGTGGCAATGGTTATAACGACTGTTACACATTTTGTGGCAATGGCATAACCATTTTTCGCAGTTTGTGACGATAGTCATAACCACTGTTACAAAGGTTGTGGCAATAGTCATAACCATTGTTGAACGATCTGTGTATTTGATGTTACACATTAACAAGTTTTATAGCTATGGTTTTAATTCTTAAATTAAATTTAGATTTGATTACGTGTGCAGCTTGACGACGCTCTAACCGACATTAACAAATTTTATGGTATTTAATTTATTTTAAGCTATGGTTTTAATTCTTAAATTAAGTTTGGATTTGATCACGTGTAGCAGCTTGACCACGCTCTAACCGTTTTTGTCTCAGATTTGAGCACAGTGTGCGTTTAGTGCGCACAGGTTGTCGTTTCTTGGTTCTTACTTGTAATTTAATTCTGAGAGTTTTGATTCAAGCGACCGAAACAAAAAATTCTTTCAGCCGAAATAGTTGTGAAATTTGACAATTGTCTGCTATTTGTTTTTAGGGTGATACGCATAACTGAACTTTGGCTTGGGAGACAAGTTTGCTTAAAATTTATCAATTATAAATTGTAAGAGTTTTCGAGGATCGAAAGATGAAATAAACGATTCTAGGTTCTACCTTTTTGATATGCAATTAATATGGCTGTAGTGCTGCCATTAATGCATTGTCTGCGTGTTGTGTTTCTGTGGAACTTTAAGGAGCCCAATTTGAAACCTCGCAATAGTGACCAAATGGATATTAACTGCATTCGCTCTGTTTTCCTCGCTGTGCGTTTTGCTAGTTTAAAAGTTGACATATCAACTTAGGTTGGGCATTTTGTGCTGAAACTGGTTTAGATGTTTTTTCTAAACAGTGTCAGGAGGTGCAAAGACAACTTTCTGATTTTAGTATGCTATTCTATTAATAATATGCGATTAGTTTAAAACTGTTATCATGAGTGATGTGTGAGTAAAATCTAGGCACGTATACCGGATTTGTTATGTTGTTAAATGAGTTCTTGGTGTTAGAATTGACAAATAATAACGATTTTACCTTACGCATGCGCGCACAATTTACTATAAAAGAGCGAATAGTCGCGGTTCGTGGTTACTATTTTACAAGGGGTTTTGGCTGACTTACCATATCAAATGTATGACCTCTGTCGGAATATATCACCAATTATTCAATCAAGAACAGCTTTAAGGTGCATTGAACTAAACACATAGACAACCAAGTGTCTCATGCAATTTTTTACCTTCAACATCCGCTCATGATTTGGTACATACTCGCCTGTTAATATTGGATAGCCATCCTTTGTATGATCCTGCAACGTCAATGAACCGAAATATTAATAATCCATGGTTACTTTTGGAGCAAAATTAACGAAATAATGAAAAAATCGCACAATAATTATTAAACTCACAGAGCCGTGAGAAAGAGCAGCAACCTTGTTATTGATATCAGAAACAAACATATAAGTTTCTGGTTGTCCCTTTTCTTATTTGGCCACGCGAAACTATATGTTATGAAACTAGCGTTCTATATAGCTTAGCATAAATGCTCATACGAGGTCAAGGGAATTATCCCACCCTGAGGCTCGTGCCCCCTTCCCCGCGGAAAATTTAAGTAAACAAAGGCAAAATTTAGCGGAGAATAGAGTTGTGGGCAAATTTGGCAAAAGATGGGGGAAATTTTCAGAAATCGAAGAAAAATTGGCAGAAATTAGAAAAACATTTTAGTTCCAAAAAATTTCGCAAATATTCGGAAATTTTTCCACCGCCCGCCCTCTGACGAGCTCCTCCCTTCACCCGAAATGCACACTATAGCCCTCTGGGACATCGGAGCTTGAGCATGTATGAAAACTTAGGTTGTGTTGAAAATTGCCAATTTTTACAGTATTCGTGCCATAGATCCAATAATGTAGAAATAGGGTTACTAGATATTAAAATCCAACAAAACTTCAGAATTATAGTTTCTTATGGAACCTGCATAGGCAAAACAAACTACATAAAACTGCAAAAACTATATTTTTCAAAGTCGCATCTTACTACTACAAATTTGTCGTTAATCGCATAACTATGTGGTTTTATTTGTTGAACTGCACCGACTAGTTGTTTCATTCTGGAGAAATCCTGTAATTAAGCTTCAACTTTCACATTAGTTGGTAATTTGATGGCCGACGCGGCTTTGAATACTGAAGGATTCCATAACATATTCAGCGAATTAAGAAAATTCAGGCTACCTGGTATACCAAGCGCAAACGTCGGTGGATTCCCAACTACCGTAAAAAATTTTTGGACTTTAATGATAATTGAAAAAAGGAGAAACAGAAACACAAGCAAAACCAGAAGCAGAGAATATTTATGCCTCCTATGTAATAAATTGCCATTATAGAAATAGCCACAAGATCATAATGCAGAAACGAGTATAAATTTGTTTGGACCGTCGGGCTTCTTAAACTTCAGCTTAAAGTAGCAAAAGCACAACTAGGTGACCATATCTTTGCTGTAAATTAGCATAATGGGTTATGCTTCTTTTCTACAAGACTGTGGATTTGGTACAAACATGGTGTATATTTATCGAATTTAATTCACTATTTTTATCGCATTTAGTGCCAAATGATAGCTGGGAATCATTGAAATGGAACTCAATATATTAATTATGCTTTGCGGATGTTACATTAAAGCAAAAGTTAAACAACATTTGTGGTTGTATCAACGTAACAAACCTTAACTATATTCTAGATTTTTAAACCTCAAATTCCACTCGGGCTTCTGACCTTAAAAATCTCTAAATTAAAATTATTCAGAAAATTATTACTAATTGATGTTCCTAATTTTACTAAATCTAACTCTTAGCCTAGGCTTTGGTCTTTTACATAAGGTTTCACACGGTCAATAAATAATAAACCGTCTCACATACATTGGGGACAGCATTCTTCTTATTATAACGTGGATATTAGTACCATTGGCATGAAACTTGTACTAATATGTCACTGCACAATATGTATCTACAGCAAATATAAGAAAGAAAATATAGCGCAGCTAAATGGCGTCCCGTGAAAGCTAAAGTCATGATAACGTATTGTTCAACACGGTCAGGTTTTCTATTGAGCATTAGCTGGTACGATAATGATATTGTAGCCAATATATTCAGCTAAAACTAACTGAATTTATTTATTGTACAGCTTGTGACAATGAATATATTCTCTTTTAATTTACCTCAAAATATACTGATGTAGTAAAGCATTAGAGATCAATACTTGTTCATTTATCATGATTCTAATATATATACAGGTATATATTTATATTTATTTATTAAATTACATTTTAGGCAAAAAAATATCGTCGATCAATAATGCGGTGGATTTATGCAATGGCTATTTTATCGCTACGGCGCCATTGCATTCGAATCAAGAAACGCTTTCCAACGACGAAACACTTAGTTCAGGTAAAGTCCAATATTGTGTTTATTTTTATGAGCTACTATTAGCTGTAATAGCTTCAGACCAAATCATATCGTCAATCAATAAAAGTCATAATTATCAAGTAACGCCTTCTAACCGCGAAACTCTCTGCACATCTAAGGTTGATTCTTTTCTGAGAGCTCTCCAAAATGAGGATCTTTATCGTGTGGACAAGTTAGTCTTGGTAAACTTTTCTTATATTCTAAAAACTATCACGTGATTTTCAAAACTTTGCTAAAACGCGAATTCCTCCTATTTCTTAGAGTTAAAAATACTGATTACGATTTTTAATTAGATAAAATTTGAATAATCATGTCCCCTTTGTGTTACGGACCCGTCGATAATAAATGCGCATGCTAGAAAAATATACAAAGAAACCCTGTTCTGTATAGTACTTCGTTGTTTTCGGTGTTCATTATATGCAGTTCTTGGCGGTAGAATAAGAGGCTATAGTAAAATAAAGCTCAACAATCAGCTGTGGTACCATCAAAATAGCAGCGGTTAGTAGCATCGTAGTTTGAAGCATATAAAGACTATAATTATAAGTATAGCTGAAAATGTTTAATTTGGACATTTTGGCTAAAATCAACTATCAACTTGCGATGCGAAACTGGCGCAAAATTCCTCTGGGCCGTTCGACACACGACATGGAATTGCAAAATAAGTCTTAAAAATGAGTCTCACAACGATGTAAAGAATATAAGGCAATTTGTTCAATTTTCGCCTTGTCGGTACCTTAAAAGCTTTATACGCTTATAAAACAATTGAAACTCTTAGTCTTTACACTGCATTTTTTGCAGACTCAACAAAAATCAAATACTGGGCGAAGTCGCACGACGCAGTCAGTTTCATTTTAGCAAATGAAAATATGAATACTGTGTTATACATAAACGTTAACCCTTTACGTCGTGAATTAATTTGCTTTTTGCGAACCGGAGAACACATGGCAAGGCTGTGCGAAATCGAACCAAGAGTGCTGAAATGCAAGTTAAAGTTCAGTAGCCATTGCATTTTCTTGCGGTTATTACTCAAATACTTTTAGATTTATTTCAAAGCGATCAAACAATAACACGCGTACAAACGCTACAGTAGTACGCTCCGCTTAGTTAGTAAATACTTCGGAACGTAATTGATTGTTGTCAAACAGCATAAGTTAAACGTTTCATTCTTACATTTAACAACGCAACAACTGATTTATGTTATCCTGCCAGACAACAGTAAATATAGAGTGCCCAAATGTTAAAAGGTTAATACGTTTTTGAAATTTTTTTATAATTTGAATTATGTACCAAAGACCCTATTGGGACCGATGGGTTTACAAAAACCTTTTATAAATATTTTGTACTGCCCTGTTTTCTGGTGTGTGTGACTTGTCACAAGGATTTTTGTTTAGTTATAAAAACAAGTTATTAATAACAAGTTAACAAATTTATTTTGTTAATTTTTATAAAAGCATCTAAGTTTTAATTTTTGAATTTGATCTTATGGGATATCCCTATATTATTCAGCGTACTATCCATCACAATTCATCCACATATGATTCCTCGAGATGCATGCACTTGCCTACAACTTCAGATAGCTTGTGGACATTGTTCTTTCAGTTTGGGGGCTACAGGGCTGAGACCTACTTTTTGCTGAATTAATGTCAATTATTATCAAGAATAAACCCAAAGATATCACAACATATTCGTTATATTTACTGCAATTTTACTGAATGTATTTTTCAACGTATAGAGATATAAAGGTAAATTTGCTGTGCCGTTCAAAATTACAGTGTAACTTACTAACTGAAGAAGAACAAGAAATGCTCGACGAAGTATCGTCGTATACAAAGTTCGGAAATTGGTGGCAACCATCGCTTTGGGTTCTTAATCTACTTGAAAAGTTAGTATATATAAAAATTATATTCGTGCTGCTATTGAGCAGTCCAAAACTAGACATGCTTTTGAGAAAGCACAAATTGTGAACTATAATTTTATAATTATATATTTCAGGATTTATAAATGCCTTACTATAGAACTGCACGAAATTTAAAGTAAGCTTCTCCGAACTATCAACCCCGAGTGCAATAAAATCAAATTTTGCTATCACAATTATCCTCGGCTCTTTAAAATCAGCATTGAGAAATATCATTGCAATCTGAAGTAAATCTCTAAGATGGTTATGATCGATAAACATGACTGCTTGGTCATAGTGTGGTTTTTAACTGAATGCTGCTCTGGTGAAAATTCAAAACCTTGAACAATGTCAAAAATCTTTGATTCCACACTGCTCTGAAATACATGTTAGTCTCATGCTATCCATTGTTGACAGCATTGGTCACGGTGACTGCTTATTTGGACATTTACACCACCAACCCTGCCGACAGAAAATAAATACTGCTGATATTCCATATTTTGTGGCCCACCAATCACAGACTTCATCCATGTTCCTACAATTTATTAGTCCAATTTGACAACAGCAACGTTCATATCCATGAGGCCATCGAGTTATTATATCGAAAAAAACATAAGCGTGTTCTAAGCGAAAGTACCACATTCGTGGATCTTGATTAGGGTTGTCCAAGAACATGTCACCAGTTGTGTCGTGATTGATAACGTCTACAAGGTTTCTTGTTGAGTAATAAAATACCCCAACGACGCGCCACGATTATCAACAAGGAAAATCCCGGGAGCGGAACACTCTTCAAAGAAGTATTTTTGTTCTATTAAGCAGCAATAGCATGTTTGTGCGTTCTGCAAAACTGTCGAAACGTGTTCTAGTTATGTGAATACATAAATTTTACATCATTACACCTTATGTGTTATCACGTTATTATGATAGTAAAATTCTGGTTGTGTGACGGTTTTGACATAATAAATTTGTTACAGAAACATTGCATGCAATGTACTCATGTTTGAGTTCAGGAACTAGAAGGGCCAAACCCACTTTTTGCCTAATTACGTTTGGTATTACCTAGCGTAAACACAGCGGCAATAAATTGTATATATTGTATACATATACTCAACATTTGCTATGTCATATTATATTAATACCCTTATTCGACGCAATAACGAGTAGAAAACCTTACATAATTGTTCTAATAATGTAAATTTGTGAGCAATCGAATTTTTTATCTTGGATAATGCCGCCGAACAGCACTAAAAATCAAGGGACCGCCATGCGATGGAAGGGTAGTACCAGACGTGACCCTGATTCAACCGTGCCCTTGACCATTGAAATTAATTTGCCAGCAAGTTGCAAACCTAAAGGTGGAGATCGTTATTATAATTTTGCCATGTTATTATAACAGGTATGTACATCGTGCGTCGTACAAGATTATTTCACTGCGCATTAAATTATAATATACGTTATCTGTGGACTGGTTTCCGCAAAAACTCGATACAACGTGTTTGGTTGTTTAATTGTATATATAATAGCCATAGAAAGCAAATATAGATAGAAGATTACAATCTCAATTTTAGTGGGCAAGGTACGACGCATCGTTTGAGCCAGACCATTGAAATGAATTAGAAATTCGTTTGATTTAATGCACGTTGGTTTAATTCAATTACCGGAATCAC
The DNA here is from genome assembly GCA_030248225.1 of Trileptium ribeirensis. NCBI lineage: Eukaryota > Metazoa > Nematoda > Enoplea > Enoplida > Thoracostomopsidae > Trileptium > Trileptium ribeirensis. Next base: position 90,703 of record JASANE010010672.1, read on the forward strand.
CAGTTCAATTATACCTATTACATACAGTATTGAGTTATATATTTTAATCATTTGCTACTGCAATGTCCAAATAGTCAGTCTTGGGCTTAGAATCATATTAGAGCGACGTGAAAATACATTATGTCAATCGTACTGTTGTAAAACCTAAGTGAAAACATTAATTCGCCTGCTGCTGCTGCGATAGGTTTAAGTATTTTACAAAAATGCGATAATTATGTAGCTGCAATTGATGAAAAGAAACGGTCGTTGACTATGAGTAGAACAGCCTACTGTTCTTCTTGTAAATTGCTCATTAGATTACAATTTCAGCTATAAAACGCTCCCCCGTCATATACAGCTATTTTATCATCAAAAAACTTATGTTTTGGTATTACATTTATTTATCTCGCGAAACTCGTGATACAGTACATAACCTGACGGTCGTAGCGTAGCATACAGTTACGTGGCCGCGCGGTTTCAACTAATTAACAATTTAACATCCAGGTTTAATAGTTTACATTCCGATGGTTCCACTTTCAGTGCTCATTGTAGCCCCAAAAATTTAAGGTGGGACGTGTCATTCATCGGCCTCAGCCGAGCTCCTTTTACACTTTAAGGCGTGTTCACACGCTCAAACTTTTTGCTCAAATTTTCAGCTAAAAATTTGAGATAAAAATTTGATCAAATTTTGATCAAAATTTGACGGTAATTTTTAACGAAAAATTGCGATATTTCAAAATTTAGAAACAAAATTTGAGCTCAAACTTTTTGATGTAATGAATCTTGTCGGTGATTGGCTACAGCAATATCCAAGAAAAGTTGGAACAGTGTTCACACATTCAAACTTACCAAAAATGGAAAAAAGATGCTTTCAAACTTTGATCAAAATGTGAGCTCAAATTTTGATCAAAATTAAGCAAAAAGTTTGAGCGTGTGAACACGCCGTTACTGATAGACATTTCGTTTTAAATTAAAAAATATATACAGTTGCAGCTGTATGCCGTGTGACCATGGATACTAAAATTTTGCTAAGCTATTCGTCACATGTGCTAGCACAATACATTTGTTACGTAAAACAGTTTTTTTCATGTAATATATGGTGTGCGCATGTCGTTCAGCAAAACCTCTGGTTTGGTACTGTTTTTTTTCCAAATGTAAAATATAAATACATATTTGTTCTGTTATCTGGCTTGTTTTCTTAAATTGATTGAATTATGGCTGAGTGAGTGAGAAGTGCGACGCGAAGAATTATTACAAGCCCTCACAGTAGTGAAATTTGACAATATCAGCTATTGCTGCTCGTAGGGTGATACACATAACTCATCTTTGGCAGGTCAGATCGATTCGCGCGATACCTCATCTTAAAGCTTGAAGTATCTATTTGTGCTCTTTAGTAAGGCCCACAGTTCTATTCCAACATCTTTCCTCCGAGAAAAACGGGGGACCGGATCAGGTACCAAAAGTGCCCGAAAATCACTTTTCTTATTATAACTCGACATCAGAGGAAAACTGGACTCATGTTATACTAAAAGTAAGTCGCTATAAGACTGTATATAAAGCTTTTCTAGGGGTTCTTTTATGATGTAGGATATGGGTCAAAACGGATTTAAAATCGGTCCATGTTACCCAAAATACACGAAAATGGTAATAGCTCTACAACCACTATAAGTTACTCTGAAAAGTGACACCAAAACACCCATGTAGCTCGAGCGTTGCAGAGATATTAAAATTTACCCTGTATTTTGGGTTCCATGGCAAACACTTGTTGACCCAATCCGGCAGCGTTAATAATGACGATAGCAGCACATATTTACAGCTTCATAGTAAATGAATTGTTCTACAAAATCAGACTAAAAGCACATATATAGCTCGAGCGGTTGCGGAGATATTACCATTTTCGCGTGTGTGTCCCATGAGTCCATTGAAAAACTCTTTTTGACCAAACCCTGTAGCGCAAATAATCACAATAACAGCACAATATTTGCAGTAACATAGACGGTAAGTTGCTGTACAAAATTAGACCAAAACCTCCTATATAGCTTGATCTCTTGTGGGGATATTTTCATTTTGGTGTATTTTGGGTCCTTGGGCCCATTGAAAAATTCTTTTTGACCCAATCTGCAGTGTAAATAATGACAATTGGAGCACACCCATTACCCAACATTTGGCTGCATAATACTCTGAGTAGGAATTATTGGCTCCCGTGCACTTTAGGGGGAAATTCAGTGAAGGGATCAACCATCTTTTCAGTGATGCCCCATAGTCTCTGGACCCCTATTCATCTCGTACCCCCAAAACCGTCCATAGTCCTATTTAAGAGATACCTCACATGCTATCCATTATTCTTGGTTTGGCTGGGGATCTGGTATGGGTGTATCTCACTATTTTGGTTTTTTCGTGTAAAAACCCTTTAGTATTCTCTAACCGCCTGCCACCATGGAACAATTTTCTCTGCTCTTTCGAAAAAGCGTGTAATTCGATCCGTAGGTCCAAATCCTGGGATAATAGACATCCTCGAAAATGGTTAAATCTCAAAGCAGAATATCCGAAACATGGTTACTTTATTCCAATTACCATAACCCCTGACCGGGTGGGCTAATTTAGATGATGTCTTCACAATTGGACGCAGAATCGATATGGGATTTTATGTGTTGAGTCAATGTGAAAAGCTTTTCGGTGATTGCTGAGATATGGGTAATTGGAAAAAATGTGAACGTGAAAAATGCATTATAGGAAAAATTAGAAAATATAGACCCACTTACATTTCGAAGGAATACAAAATGTTGAGCTGTTGCACAAATGATCGTTGCAAGTTGTCGGAACAGTGTTGTCCCCATGTGTATACTATGAGATATCGATCAAACAATTCAGACCTGATACCACGGCGTTCCTAAAGAAATGCTTGAGTCGTTCCCAAAGACCACCGATGTATTGCGTGTAGACCCTAAAGTCGTTAGGATTCACAAATTGTGTTATGTTGGTTGACGCTAGCACGTGTGAACTGATGGGTATGCGGCAGTTGTCGTAGGGCGTCGATGTACGTTCTAAAGCTGTCTATTAGAATTCGGGTCAAACGTGCTGGACAATCAAGGGAATTAGCGTCCAGATAGAAAGGTCCGGAACAGAGAATATTAGACACCGTTGACTATTACGCTCAATTAGTCGCAATAGAGTAGAATTTTTTAGACGGTGTAACAAGTTACGTATATATGTTTTGTAAACGCTAAAGGGAATTTTTGTAGTATAGGTGGTTTTTCCATGAAAATTTTGCGGCGTGCATTTGGCGTTTACTAATTTTTTTCTCATCTGTTATATATAATAGCCAAGTTTCAGATGTAAATCCGATGAAATAATCGATGACGTGACATTCAATCATATGTGTCACGAAGTGTTCCAATATCGGGCAAATCTCAAAGACTTGATGAACTATTTTTGGGTAACAATTCCGCTTCCCTATACACAAATGGTATCAACAGCTATATTTCTCTATTTTCTCATCGAAGCTATTGCGCACCAGGTTATTGACCCTATATTTGTTATGGTGTGGAAGTGCTTTGCCTAATTCTATATTAGATTATTATGGTAATGAAGAAACTGTAATTTTGGTTGGAGCCTCCAGTTTATAACAGTGGAAGAATTTCATCGACATAAAATTGTCAGATCTGTATTGCTGTCTCACACCGCAATGCGGGAATATAAAGGTGGCTAAAATTTTCTGGCGACTTGCAATGTACTCAGTTAACCCTTCTTTTATCTATATTACGGAGTTGAACGGAATCATGCTTATCGCATACTTGCAAAAATTAGTAACGTCTGTGTGACCCAACTTTTAAACATGGAAACTGCGTAAATGCAGTTTATTATTGGCATGATTTATTTGTTCACATTTCGTTCCACATATCAGCGAAATTTCAATTTCAAATGAGCTTTGCCCCTTATTTTTTCGCAATATCTGTTACATATTCGTATCGTTTGTGTTTGAACATAGAAATTTTTCTATGATAAGATGTTTTTACAAACTCGTTTATGCATGACTGATGAACCTATTAATAAATATCAAGCGAACAAAAGTCAGTTACTGCATTTTTCGCTGAAATACAGTCATATATAGTCTAGTACTAGTATATAATCGCCAAATCAATTAGTATGAAATTGTACCAAAGAATATTTACTGCTGCTGGGGAAGTGGACAGCTTTACATGTAATTTTTCTATGATAACATACTTTTACAAACTCAGTTATGCATGACTGATGAATCTTTATTAATAAATATCTAAGCGAGCAAAAGTCAGTTACAGCGTTTTTCGCTGAAATACAGTCACATAGTTTAGCAACAGTATATAATCGCCAAATCAATCCGTATGAAATTGTACCAAGGAATATGTACTGCTGCTGGGGAAGTAGACAGCTTTACATGTAATTTTTCTATGATAACATACCTTTACAAACTCAGTTATGCATGACTGATGAACCTATTAATAAATATCTAAGCGAGCAAAAGTCAGTTACTGCGTTTTTCGCTGAAATACAGTCACATAGTTTAGCAATAGTATATAATCGCCAAATCAATCCGTATGAAATTGTACCAAAGAATATTTACTGTTGCTGGGGATGTGGACAGCTTTACAATCTAATATTTAGTTTATATATAAATAAATTAGAACTCATACAAATTTTATAATTTGCTTCAAATGCGAAATGTGTTACTTTCGTATAAATGTAAAGATAACTTTCATAGCGTGTGATGCGTACGCAGTGCTTTGCATTTATTTTTAATTCTTGTATTCTAAATTATTGCATTTTAAAACATGTAATAAAACTCTGTTTTGGTTGGTATCCTCGTCGTTAGGGTATTTATACTGCTATGACATCCTTACGCAATGAATCTAAGCACTGTTGCCATGCAAGGTCACATTATATGCGCCATACACCGAACAGAACCTATATAATCTTTCGTTTGATTTATATCACACATCTCAAGGTTTGAGGTCGCAGGGGGTTAAATTTTCGAAATTTGTTGGGATTCAAAATTTTTCTTAATTATTGATAATTTTCCTCGAGTTTTGCCAATTCTCACCCGATTTTGTGACAAGTTTCCATCAATTTTTGCCATTTTTCCACCAATTGGTGCTAAGTTTCATCCAAGTATTGGCAAACTTTCGGCACACTTTCTGCCCGGGCGGGGAGGAAGGAAACATGTGCGCACACTCAGGGAGAGGATCAGGATACCTTTCAGGGTTGCAATCGGCTGAGCCCCGAGGGTGTGCGGCCCGGCGCGTTAATGGGATAATCTTCTATCTCGACCATATGAGCATGTATGGTCTATGCTCAATATGTGTGCCTCTTGAGCTCGACTTCCACTGTTTTATTTTACACAATCACCTTGTCTCAATTTTAGATGGTTCCTGGATCTGGTGTCGATCTTTACGTTCCAGTTTTTGTGATCATTCGGTTTGTACTCTACGTTGGAATATTGCGTGTTGGCGAAGATATTATGGATCCTTTCGGTGAAGATGCTGATGATTTTGAAATGAACTGGTTACTTGATTGGTGAGGCTTTGTTTAGATATCGTTCCACCAAATGAAGCTACAGCCATATACGCTCAATTTCTGTATTACTATGTACATTTTTCGCTCATTGCATGCAACCTAGGGTCCCAATGATGACTGCAAGCAGCGCGATCCATACCTAACATTTGTGAAACTGTATGCCATACATAATTTTTGGGAAATCGCTATGATCGAGAGTCCAGTGATTTAAATGAGCAGCAGTCCAAACGCCTGTTGCAAGTTGGAACCAGTGCAACTGCGCGATTTTGAACATTCTTGTTGCGGCGTTTATGTTATATGTCCCCGCTGTTTGGAACGTTTGTCCCCCCGTAGTCGCGACCCTACCGTATAGACAGTAACGGCCATAGCCATGCCGTAAATGAATTTCGGAGAATGTACGACATAATCCCTAGCTACTTCATTTTTTGTTTACACACCTTTTTGTGTCGAGCACACCCTTAGATACCAATTTCGCGCGAATTAACAGTATCGGACACCGCCTGTATCTAATGATCTGTATTAGTCAGTTGTGCTGTGTAGTTTTTGAAAATATCCGTATTTGTATCTAGACCGTCGTCGGTAATTTTTCGTTTTCGAAGTTGATTTTTGAAGTGATAACGAAGGCCAGTGTCGCATGCGCGTCTATGAGCTGTCAGTCGGGCCCGAGAACGACACTAGCGGCCGCAATTGTCGCAACTGAATCAGCCCTTGATTGGAGCTGTATGACGCCTGTCATAAGCAGCCTGCGACGCAGATTGTCTCCTTGGTTCAACTATGTTTTTCGATGGGTGTGGTGGGCTACGCCACCCTGCTCTGTCATATGCCTGCTGTTCCCTTGTGTTTGGATTTATGTTCGCATCGACTACGTTCCCGTTTAGTGTGTCCTTGAACCCCGGCTTACATCCGCCATATTTTTGCTTTCCGTGTTCAAGCTTGCTAAACAACACTTTTTTAGATACACGATCCTCTGGCATACGGGAAATGTGACCAGCCTACCTGAGTTGTGGGCTTCACCGCTTGCCAAAAACAACAACAAACAACAAAAAATTGTGTTCATGATCTGACGTAGATGACGGAGATGAATGCGTCCAGGCTTTCTGACATAATTCCGGTGCTGCATAACTGTTTCCGTTGCGCAGAGTAAACATGGCAGAAATGCAGCGCGTGATTTTGGTCTACAGTTGTATGTCATGACTGGAATACAGCCGATCTTTGAAAGTATGAAACGCTTCATATCCGATTGAATGTTCTGTTGATCTTTGCCTATATTGAATAGTCGTTTGAAAGAGAGCTAACCAAATAGATGTAGGATTAAGCGTTTGTCATGTTTTGGCCGTTGACGGATAACACCGGCTGCTTTCCCTGCTTTTTGCTGCCTGGGCGGTTGATATAGCAGTTCCGTTTTGGCAGTGTTGATGCGAAGCTCGAAACTAGCTGCTGTATTTCTGAATCCTTCACTATCTCTTATACGTCGAATACGATGGAAGGCACCAGCGCTGAGTGATCTGTGTAGAACAGCTCTCTTACACAAAGCGAAGTGGTTTTAGTCAAAGCCTTCTATGTGGCAAGATTGAACAGGGCTCCATCAAGACGAGTGCGAAGTTAGACACCTTTGTCGGTCTTCTGGGTGACGAACTCGAGCATCGATACCAGAAAACGAGCAAACAATGCCAGCGCCAATACAAAACTCTGCTTGACCCTGTGGTCAACTGTGAATTCATACCTGTGTAGGACCAGGGTTGTCATGATAATTGATTTTCAATTCCCATCCCATTCCAACTAGAATTTCCGTGGAAATTCCTATGGGAATCTTTATGGGAATTCCCATAGAGTCGTTTTTACGGCCAGTCTATCGAAACTTGATGGGAAGATTAAGTTATAGAAGATACCAATGCTACATGCAGGAGATGGTAGGTATGAATTTTTGTCAGAAGACACTCTTATCGTTTCATCTACGCTTTATTTTATAAAACAAAAGACTAACCTCAGATTTACGGCATGAATGAGGTAAAAAAGCCAATCTGAGTGTTCAGTTAAGAAATTGACAAATGTCCAACAAGAAATAGCTCAAAATTTCCTCAATCCGGCCAGCGGTACCTCGAGAAATGATAGCGATCCTTCGCAAACATCGCGGTGTCTAAATCGCTGCCGTTGAAATAGAGCCATGTAAGATCGAGGAATACAAAATTTGAATATTTTTTCGGGCATAGACGTAACAGAGAGGACAAACCCTTTGTTGCAACAGTTCGCAAGCGGTCGAATTTCAGCCCTGTATAACTTATACGCTTCATGTAACGATATCATTGTGCGGTTCGATGAAACTGTAGCCAATATTGGTGGCCTTATCAATATGACCTAAACGCTTAAAAATTATCAGTTTTATCCAAATATACCTAGTACATCCAGCTTTTAACCTCGTAAATCGAAACCACGAGACACTGATGTCTTTGAAGAACTATTCAGTCCTTGTAGTCCAGCAAAAAAGGCAAAGGCTGTGTCTGAAACAGTGCTAGCAAAAGAAATTGCATTGTTTCATAACTCGCAGCATCCATTTCAAGACCCGAAAAATTGGCAAGAAGCGACACAACCACCAACATTGCACGCATGTGCCAAAAGGCTTCTTTCCGTGCCGGTGTCATCCGCATGCATTGGCGGTCTTTTATAAAAAGCAAGGAATGGTTCTATCAAAGCCCAGGAAGAAGACTCGGCCGCAAGTTCTGCAGGCCACGCTATACGCGAAGTATAACAAAAACCTCGAGCACCTGACCGGAAACTTCGAAATATCGGCGGACGAGGTCAAGGATCACTTGGATGCTACACGTAGCAGTGATGTCGAGAACGAGGACGATGAGCATTGACGAACAAAATCTACTGACAGAACTAGCTGTAAGTTAGAAAAAAATTTTACGAGAAACGTTGCCCGAGAGATATGTTTTTATCTTGGAGACATGTGGCCATGAGGCATATTCGTATCATGGTTGCTAGTCTCAAGTGAAAAGTTCGTACCTTGGGTGGAGTGTTAGAAATGGGGAAAAGTTTGTACCCATTAACCCAGCATCTGTATGGAAACTAGAGAAACCAGTTAGTATCTAGCAGTAGATGTCTGGGCCCGTGGCTGGCTGTAATCCTGGCTATCGGGCGCACCCCTACGGCTATGAGATGTTGAGCAATGCTTGTGCGCTGCATATGCGCTATGCTCAGAAGTGACACTGATTACCGTGGATTAACGTTGACAAAGAATATGCACTTGCGTGAATTGTTTGAAGCGGACAAAATAGTTTTCAATCGGTTCCAAATATTTCCACGAGGAAATTGAATTACCATGAAAATTAAAATAATTTCCATACCATCCCATTCCCATCCCCATGGGAATTCCCTTTTTTACCACCAACACCGTAATTGATGTCATTTGAGAGCCAACTGAAAAGCAAGCTAAGTCCAATTGCTCACCAAACGAACAGTACATTCTATTTCGTAGTATCGATAAATCTACGTATTAATGGACTCCTATATGTTGGCTTCACAATCAGCTAACGTGTGAAAACTCTAAAGGCGTTTGCAAGACAGCGCTACTACTTAAAATAAATATTCTACTATTCTTAAAATATTTGAATTAACAACCAAAGAGCTAAAATACTTAGTTTATTGTACGTTGCCACTTCAGGAGCATCAACACAGCATTTTTACAAATCAGTCAACTTCATGGTCAACTACCGCAGGTTTCAAACGATATGTACGACGGGCGTCCGACAATCGTACTTCCGCATACGCTTTGCTCGAGTCGTATTAAATCGAATTCATACGGAAGCAGCTTGGAACGTGAAGAAATTGATCCGAAAGAACAACATTTTATTTGGGACTCAATAGTATCATCGAAAAAGGATATCTCCGGCGATGTCTCAGGATATTCAAATCCGAAACAAGTCAATCATCGAACACCAAGTCAGCGTTTGTTCACGAAAGATAGAAATAATGCTGTTAGCAGCAGCATTGCTGCACTAAGCAGTGCGAGAACCACAAACAATCCAGATTTTGTTGAATATGTTAGTTCAAAATTGGATCTAACCTAGGTAGCTACATTTGCCTAGTTACGTTAATATTGCATCAGAAACAACCTGATCACCTTGAGAAATCTTGAAAAAAATCAACTTTGCAACACAACTATCTGTCTTTGCTATTAATATGCACTAGCTTACTGTTAAACGCGTACACCGTAGTTGTTTCTAGTCGCCAATTAAATCGTGACAACATTCGGGGTAAGATTTGTGTCATCGGTGTTAGCAATTTATCCAACATTAACACGAGACAGATGGTGCATGAACGCAATTTACGTACCCATACATTTGCCAATTTCTCGCTTTTTTCGCGTGCTTCAATTGACATGCTGAATCGCATAACTGTATTCGCGGTCTTATGTGTTGATTAAAGTATGTAATAAAATCGCGCTGTGGAATTACGCTTTAAAGTGTGTAGCGGTCATCAAATGGCGATGCTAAATTGTGAAATAGTGAGCGCAAACAGTGCGTGCATGCTGCTATATCATCAATCGTGTCCGAATACATAACGCAAAACTGTGTTTTGTGTTCAGATATCGGTTTTTGATCGTAAATTGACTTAATAAAGGAACAACCCGGCTTGCTCAACAAAGCAGACTCACGCACTAGTATCGCTGCCGGTGAACTTCTTGGTGATATAGCCTGGCAAAATCATTCTACTTTTCATCGTATCGATTCATTTCAGAAAAGGATGATATTAAACGTATTCCCAACAATTTTTTCTGTGTTGTCACTGAATGAAACAAACCGTTGCTACATTTCAGATACGTTTAATAAAACAGCATAACGACTAGAATTACGAACGAGCTATACTTTCTATATCTTTTTTACCATAAAAATAATCATCATCCGAGAAAATTTTAGTTCTAAACCTATTCAATACAATTTAACTGCTTTTCCAGGAGCCCACCCACAAATGTGGGCTACATTTCACTTTTAATGAAGTTGCTGTCGGGATTATTTTAGTATTAATACCTTCCATTCTGCTTTAAATCTATATACTTACCAAATACCATGTCAGATCAACGATACTTCAGGTCAAAAGTAGTAAAGTGCTTGTCTGCATTGGCTAAAACTTCAAATAAATGTTTCAACCACGATTTAATGGTGTATAAACGCTTATACAATAAATAAAAGTTATGACTTTATATGGAATTATGATCTTAGTTAAATTAGTTACAATTAATGCAAGAGTTCGTGATGAGTTCTTCATAAACGTCATAGATTTCTCAAGTAGCCATCATAAATCTTCCGTAAAAATAAATGCTAAATAAAATAATGTCATATGAGATACGAAATCATTTGGTGGAAGTTTTTTTTGTAAATCAATTACAAGTTTGGTTGGCTTCGCTGTCAATTATTATGGAAATCTTAATATGAAGCATAGAAATAACTCTAGATGTAATAACCGGTGACGCAGCTGCATGGCGCAACTTCCTAACACCATGCCCATACGACCCCGGCTATCGTAACCTCAAGGGTGGACCGTGATTACTAAGT